>OY740774.1:102144510-102193035 GCA_963513935.1 Aphrophora alni
GTGCCTATACAGAATTACGAGTTTCAGAAAGCCACTGTAACAACTGTCATAAAGAAACCTTATCGTTCCACGAATACAATTTAATATTACCCAATAAGTAAACTTTCGGGATTAGATTTCCAAGATCTGTTTTGCATTATATTTTATGTTGGGGCTAGGCAAGTACCGTGATGGTACCATACGTTGGTTTACGCAGTGTACTATATGTGGTATTTTTGGTACTATATGTGGTATTTTTGGTATGTGGTATTTTTGGTGTACTATTTATGGTATTTTTGGTAATAGAGTAAAATACAGTTTTTTGGTTGATCTTCGTGTTTCAAGGAATCATAAAACCGAAAGGTAACTTTGTACATCCATACCGTCCGTCTGTCTTTGTTGTCATTTGTAAGCACCAAATCGTCGCCACAAAAATTACTGTATTACGGACTATCTATAGTGAATTAAATAGAGGGATAAACAGAATCGTATTGAAACTGTCAATATGGCGGTAATTTATAAACTTATAACACAATCAATTAGATCATAGTTTGCAGATGTATATTTTGCATCATAGTAACAACGCTCTACAATCACAAATGTTAAAGTACATGTAATTTCAAATAATGTCGTCAAATGAAATGTGATACTCGTACAGTTACAAGATACAGCTGAGCCGAGATACCTACAAAAGCTAAGCGAGTTGAAACTACAGGGCTATATCAAGAATGTAATGCTAGTTCCAATTACGAGGTTAAAAACCTTGTATAAAAACCGTTTTAAAACAAATTTACCTCACTGGATAAGACTCCTTGATCTAAGAATCCAATTAAAAGTTTCTAAAAGATCCATGAAACTTAAACACCATGTATGACATTGCTTGGGGCTGAGTAAGCACCATAATCAACTTGTTATTAACGCACAGGCTCAAAGTATCGTTATTATAATAGAAAAAATTTCAACTAAAAATAAACATAAATTACACAAAGAATTTATTTTAAATGTTTATTTCTGCATACGTTTTCATTTTCTATGAAATTTCCTTGTGTTTTCTTATAAAACTCGCATTGCAACTCCTTAGATTTAATTTAAGGGATGTGTTTATTTGTATAGAATATGAGAAAGGGTTGAACCTGCTAGAGGAATTTAATTTACTTGAACAAGCAAACAAAGTTGTTGGTGTAGAGTGAATAGGAGACATGCTTCGAGGCGATGCCGCAGGAATTGTCAGAGAATTCAATATTTACATGAAATTGTAAATTCAAATTAATAAACAGTTTCTGAATTTTACGTTTCTTAGAAAATGTTTTGACGTAATAAAGCGTACGAAAAGTGCCAGAACAGTTTCTAATATGAATAACACATTAATTGAATTCGAAATAAATACTGTATATTTTATTGTTACGTATGGTTTAATTGAATAATAAGTAGGATGAATTGTATTTGCCTTGGATTGTTGATTGTTTTTGTTCAAAGACTTGTTGTTTTTTCATCAATGCCAAAATGGGACAAATATAACATGAATAAAAGAACCCTACCTTTCGATTACAGTTGGCCGTTGCACTTGGAGGCGTGGCTATATCGTTTCACTGCTTCAATCTGTATAAAACATTGGCCTAATCATTTTAGTTCATTTATGCAGATTTTGAATTTATATAAAATAAATAACTGAAGGATTTGAAGGATATGATTTTGATATATTCGCTATTTTTTTTTAAACAAAGTGGTTTTGTAGACGTTTGACCTTACCAACTAGGTAAGGTAGAAGTACAAAAATCCGGGCTTTTGTAGAAGCAACTTTAGTTCCAACTTTTTGGAGGTTAATTTTCTTGTGATTATTATGAAAATAATTTTTTTTCCGCTCTGGACCATTCTTCAAAGACAGATCAGACAAAATATGGCTGTTCAGTTGAATGTTACGAAATTGATTTCGTTTATTTAGCACAAACAGCTCAACAGGTTTATATGATATTTTGACACACCTTTTGTTGATCTAGAAGTACATATGAGAAATTAAAAACATTTATTTCAAATTTTGGCGCACTATTGTTTAATGAATTTTTCATCCTTATCGTATATTAAATCACTATATATTATTAACAATTAAAAATTTGTGATTTCTCTAAAAATTCCTTTATCTTCACTTAAAAAAAAAAAGAAAAAAGTAAAACTGATGAGAGCGGCATGGATCAGTTTCGCTCTGGTATTGCGTACCCTTAATTAATTATTTATTATAGAACTTAATTTTTTAATTTTGAATTTCATGTTAAAAAAATACACATTTTGTGTACATTTTTTAAAAATAAATTAAAACCTGTTTAAAGTTTGACGTTTTAAACAAGTTGAACATATGGTTCAACGTTTATAAAAATATCAGTACAGTTGGAAAAATAAAGTACTTTAGCAACAAAATAAAAATGGCAGCTATAATGTTCACATTTTCGAACGATGTACCAATCAACCGATGGTGACTAAGACTTTTCCAGTAGATTTAAGGTAATTTAAAAATCAAATTTAAATGAGACCATTTGTATATACAGTATATTTAAAAATCTATTGTTATTAAATTAAAAGACAATTATTGAAATGGTTGAAACAAAAATAAAATTTTCATTCATTTTTAAGTTAGATAATAATGAAAATTCTATCACATTTACGCCTTTAATTTTTAATCACTTCCCTGTTATTATTTCAGAATTGCTATCATAAAACATTGGTATAGGTAAAAAACATTACGTACAAATTTACAATTTTCAAATTGTGATATAATTTGAGGCTAGTAAACAGAACAAATTGTATGCAAATTTTAAACAACTGAAATATGTTATATGAAATGTTCAAGATGAAACTAGAAAAGTCTGAGTAATCATTTGGGAAAATATCAGGGTAAACTGAGACTACCTAGTCAATATAACATAAGATAATATAAATAGATTAGAAAAATTAATATTATTCAACTCATACGATAGTGTAGAAAATCTTCGGTACTTTATCGCTCCTAAAAATATTTTCTATAACACCATACATTATGTAGCATCCTAATTTCACATATTAAATTTTTACCAATGATAGATTGTAATTTGATGTTTATAAACTATATACAGCCTGATTTATAATAAATTGGTAAGATTGCAGTATGCTTCAAAGATCAGTTTCGTATTAAAACCAATTCGATGTCACCAAAGGGTTGGTCTACAAAATGAAGAGAAATATTCGTCTTTACAGATCATATGTGTGCTGTGTAATACTAAAAACAACTATAAATAACCAACTGCAGTGTAAACAGATCTAATGAAGCTTGGGGTTCCGACTGATGGATTGTGTTTTGTCCATAGGTTTAATGGATTATATGTGTGGATCCATATGTGTTATGTGCGTCGCTTCAATGTAAGCTATTGTGACATTTATTGTATTGTAGTCGGTGTACAATGAACATACAGATCCTGTTATCCATTAACCAATCAACATAAGCCCTTCATTCAACTCGAGCAATTACCTAATTATATATATTTTTAAAAGGAGCGTTTCAGGGGATTATGTTTAGTATCGTTTGACAAGTTGATACAAGGTTCAAAGCTATAGTCAGTGAATAATATAATTTTTATTTACAAGCTTAAATTTCTTCTAAACAAATATTTTAGGGGTAGTTTTGCATTGAAAGTAACTTCAGGGTGCATAATATAAGGGTACAATAATCCCTACAGTAAAATCTTACAAATTTATAAATATAATCTGATGAACACGTGATTTTGTTGATAAACACAGAAATACGGGTTTTAAAATTTTAAAAATGCACTTTACACCTTGAAAAGTTTACTCTACGACCACTTCTTATTAAACAGCAATGCTATCAATTTTTTTTCGAAAATGGCCAACTGTCGCCGTAAGTTTGTATGTTTGAAAATTTGAAAAATGACATTTGTCTGCGTTGTTAAATAAAGCATAATAAATAAATGTAAACATATAAATAACCAACTTAAATCCATAAATAACTTTTTTTTAAATATTCAGTACATAAAGTTAAACACATTTCCCAAAAGTCTGGACTAACAAAAACAAACATAACCAAAATATGTGTTAAGTGATAATACTAAATACTAAAACAGCTGTTATTTGATTATTCAATCAGCAGTTGTTTTAAAACCAGTTTTTTGATTTGTAATGGCTAAAAATAAGAATTTCAAAATGTATTTAAAAAAACTGAAAAGTTTAGTTTGTATACATGTATAAATTTTTATTTGTATTTAGTTTGTATAAGTTTGTATACATGTATAAATTAAAAAATAATAATAATAACAAAATTGGTTGAGTGGCAGCTTCAAGAATTCAATGAACGAAAAAGACGATTTATTTTAAACATATATAAGTATATAGGTAACATTAGAGATAATTAGACTAAAAGATTTTAATGAATTTAAAAGATTGCATAATTTTAGTTATAGCAAAACAGAGGCATCATTTCAGAAATAAATGTATTGATGATACTTAAAAAGGAAGGGGTAATTGTAATTTATTTTACTGGAAAGGTAAATTTTACATTTAAATTTAGATAAAGGTCAAAATGAGAAATAAAAAACATTAATAAAAAGGACATGAGAAATTTTATTGAACGGTCTGTATAAATTATAATTGAGAATAACTTATGTTTTTGTTTTTAATGTGAAATTGTATATGTGGAGACTAGTTACAAGTGAAATCCACGAAATAGTTGTACGTTGATTTAATAAGAATATAAATTATTTGAACGACAAAACTGTGCTATGAATTTCCATACTCCTTACACGCTTGATAACACTTCTAGCAAAACATATCGAAAATTCTCTGGAGGAGGTCATTTTAAACATTCTATATATAGAAGACACGTGGGTTCATTTTAGAGGCCTAAACTTTGAAAATATGATCTCACAATACATTACTATGTAATTGAAAGATAAAATAAATTCCCGAAATTCAACTTTTAAAATAAAATAAATTGATCTCCAGTATATTTTAGCTTCGCGAAAAACAACAACATTTTCAATAAAGAAAATGTTTTGCTTTATAAGGTGTAGATTATCATCTCCTCTAGAGAAACCATTCCCTGTCTAGAGACATGCAAATAGATGTCTGCTCATAAAGTTTAGTTGAGCCTTTCTTCTTTAATATCGCAATTGTCGTAAAGTTAGAGAAAATACTCGTTAAGAATACTGTTTGTTTGTAAAATTAATAAATAATGATGGTTCATTAATAAATTAAACGCAAACTACAAGATAAGTGCTGCAACATAATCAAAGATATACAATACATTACACAAGCTTTTATTAGCCTTACATTAAAACAAACCAAAATATGAAATAACAAATACTTTTAATCGCTCCCAAACCAAACATTAAGATTACAGGTCAATCTGGTAAAATAATAGTGAACGCTCATATCTCTCAAAATTAATTCAAGAATAAGTTATATAATTTAAGTAAAACATATAATTGTCTTTCTTTTTATAAAGTGAGAGTGTAAAATTATGAAAAACATTTCTCAAAGAATTTTAGACGTACAAGTTTCCTCCCCTTTAAAATCACCCAGATTTACGTCACTCAATTTATTGTTCTCTGTCTGGAAAAACAACGAAAAAGTTTTAGGGATGATAACTTTCGAAGGGGATAACAGTTTAAGGGATGAAAAATTGAGGTCATATTGAATTGATGTCCAATTTGGGGGAGTTTACCTCATCTATTGATTTAATTTTCTTGTTACTTTGTTCTAACTGAATTCTGTTCCAATTTTTTCAGGAAACATATAATCTCTACGTTTTCTAGAGCAATGAATTCGAAAATTTATAATAAACTTTTTGTCATTAACATTGTAATGGCATGCAGAGGTCACTTATCAGAATTCTCTATTCTAATTTATTTGTTATGTATAGTGAACTTAAAGCTTGTTTCATTCTAATAATGGCGTATTTAAAAATATCAAAAATATTTTTTAATTATTTAATTATTACTGAAAAACAAAACTAGTTACATCATATCATACAAATTAGAAAAAAATACATTTTCAAACCTAAATTTTAGTTTTGATAATTAGTGTGTAAACTAGATTTTCCTACAGGTTTTATAAAATTTAAAAATAATTTTAAAAATGTGCCAAAATTCCATAGTGTCGTTTACAAGAGTTTTGCTAGTAGTATTACAATAAATCATTTTGTGTAGATTTATACTGCGTGATACACAAACGTTTATAATTAAAAGTAATTACTAAAAAACTATTTTTTTTAAACATAACCTCAAAATTTTAAATAAATCAGCAGTAGAGTTTTAGTTACCTGACTTTTGATTAAAATTTCTCAAATTAAGCATATAAACATGTTTTATCCGTTAAATATGAATTTAAAAATATCAAAAAATTGCAAAATGGTGGTTTTGGGTAGTTTCTTCTTATCTAGGTGGAACATGAGCTGATTTTGCATATACAGTTTTGTAAAACTCTAGCTTGCTAAGCAAGTGAATACACACAAAATAGAAAACCAATTTTTGTCCCTTCATGTCAATATTTCTAGATAAATCAAATATTTGAACCTGTTTAAATTTACACACACTAATATATCATTAAACATGTATACTTGTACTACAAAATCAGTTGACATTCAACGGGAAAGGGTTATGTCTCTGTGTGAATGATTGAAGTGTAGCTATAGGGGTTGGATAAGCTTTGTTCAATGGGTTACATAATTTACATTCAGTATTAATGCACGCTGCAGTTGATTTACTGCAGTATGTCATTCAGAGTTCATCATTATGTTTCAACAATCATTACCTTGAATGTATTCTATGTTGGTGTAATGAAATATTTTAAATGGACGTTATTCAATAACAAGAATATCTGTCCTATTTCCAAATTAACAGATTTATTCAAGAAAAGGAGGTTTTGATGGTCTTCATACGTTTACAAATTTAATTAATAAAGCTGAATACTTCTACAGATGGGCGCCATTTATTAAATCTATCTTAAAACGAGAGTATGATTTTTCCCCCATTTTTAGTTTAGTGTTATTATATTTTGTCCCCATTGACTTAGTCGTAATCATATTGAAGTTCATCTTAGAGTACTTGCCCCTACAATTTTACATAAGGTAATTGTCTAACCTACCTTAGTTTTTACCTTAATTTTCTCGTGTTTTAAGGACTAGGCAGTTGCAAGGTATACCTACGGAGATTCCCTCCTTTCACAACAACTTGGATAGAATCTAAGCTAACTTCCTTCGGAAGACGATTTTTTAAAGATTTATTGAACCGTTTTCTTGACAACGTCTCTTTCCATCAGATATCTTTCTTCTTCTTTTTTACTTAACACTTAACGTATTACTCTCTACCTCAGATTACACACTACAAGTCTATTCAACATATGTACAACCAAAACTGGTTCCAAGTTACACCGCGTTAGAAATACTATCCAGTGTGCGCCATTGGATATTGAGGTGACTAAGGAGAGGATTATCATCATGTGGCACGGCTTAGAGTAAAAAAATAAGCCTTCTACACGCAACCTGGCTTACTACAAGAACTCTTGTAATGTTTTCCCTGCCGCATTTCTTTCCATACTGATTCCTAACCTCGTTTTTCACTAATACTACCACCAACAATTGAAAAGACGTTAATATATTGGCATATTCTAATCGTATGCAATAGGGACTCAAATAGGAGGAGGTGCTTGAACCTCACACATTCAAGGTTTTTTGCTTTCCTTTGTCTATAACTATGGTCCAATTATTACAAAATTAAAATAAAACTAGATTTTTTTGAGATAATTTCAACATAGGAAGACGTTTTAACTGGTGAAATATTGTCTTCTTTGTGTGTTGTCCTACTATGGAGTTATTATTATTGTATATACAACTATACAATATTTCTATACATTTATTAAATGTATATAAGTAATTTTGTACGTCGTACTAGGAATTGAAACTGTAAAGAAATTCGTTTTTTGTAATTTATAAAATTGGTTTTATTTTTAGTTACGAAGAGTTCTTCAAACATTGATTAAATGAAATGAGAATAGAGTTAGAAGCGTTTCTATATTTACAGACAAAAGATGTTTTCCTTTGGGAGTTTTAGTCCTGTACAAACAGGTTCTTGTCCTATGAACCGTGTTTCCTAACTCCTGTGGGATTAATGTGAAAGTGTTAACAGAAAACGTGCATCATGCAATACTGTATGAAAAGGGAAATGTAAACAATACTTAGTGATGGTGGATGGAATTATAAATTGTGTTCTGTTTTTCACGTTTAACAGTATTGTAACTATTTAAAATTAACCCAAGAATATTTCTAAAAACAAAATTTTCTTCTGTCTAGTTATTTTACATATTAAAATGTAACATAAGGCAATAATTTTTAATAAATAGCGAAAAAACGCGATTATTTCTAAATTGGAAATCAAAATTAAAATAAATATAGTATAAATTCACATCTTGTAACCCGCCACGGCCGATATACTGTCATGAGCGAACCGAGTGAAGACTTTTTGATGTACACTCGTACATGTCTAAGTTGGCCGTTAGGACCTAACTGCGTCAAGAAAGACAGGATTATGAGCTTCAGACAACCAGCGAATATACAAAATTGTATACCAATACAATTTAACACTTTCTAAAAGTCCCAAAATATAAACATTCGAACATTACATTTCGATGATCTGTTTAAAACTAATTTCCAACCGTTACATATATCTAGTAAATATATGGACACGCTTAAGGAATATGAGATTTATAAAGCATACAAGAATAGCTTAGTAGATCTATTAAATGACCATTTGATCTTTGAATCGAATATGATTTATGATACAGCAATGAGAGCGGAAGATAACGGCAAGCGTCGAGTAAATGCGAATGACACAGCAAGTTTACAGTAAATCCTCGTCACCGACGGTATAGACACTTCGCTATGATGCAATAGAGTTCCAAAACGCGCCAAGAGTTAACATAGGACATAGGTTCACATAGACTGAATTAAACTCGATTTAATTACTTTAAATTATAAATTTAAGTTTTAGAAAAAGGTCATTTTGAGGTAAATATGACATTTGTAAATAAAAATGATACATTTTATTTGAGACACCCTCTTTTTTTAATGTATTTGTACTTTTAAATCTGTGCAATGGATGTACGTAGTTTTTTAAAAAAAGTCCAAAACTTTGCTAAATATTTGCTAACCCATTGTAAGCTTGATAACACCTCTATCAAAGCTGAGGAGCTAATTTTAGGGAACCTACATTAAGGAGACGCCGGGTTCGTGGTGGGGGCTGAAAACTTTGGAAAACATGATCTCCCAATACTTTCTTTACTTCGTAGTTGAAAAACAAAATAAAACAAATTCTCAAAATTTCATTTAAACAAAATATTTTATTTTCAATATCGCCTTGCAAAAATAAACACATTTTGAATAAATAAAATATTTTGTTAGAAGATGTAGATTATCCTCTCCTCTCGGGAGAAACCATCCCCTCTCAATGTGTTTTATCACGACTTGCTGTTTAATCATAAAGTTCATTTGAACCTTGCTTCTCCCTTATACATTGCATTGTCGTAAAATTAGAGAAACTATTGACTTTTGTTTTGTGGAGAAAACTAGTTGAGAATGCTGTTTGTTTGTAAGAGTACTATAGAGTTAACGTTAATTAAAATAAATCCAAACTACAGTATAATCAAATAAGTAAAAGCATTGCACAATCTATCTGCCTTATTTGTGAAAAAACGAAAAAATTAAATAACAAAAACGATTGATCACTTCTGTCACCAAACATTAAAATTACAGATGAATCTCGTAAACTAAAGTGGTCAACTCCATGAAAGTTCCATTACATCCAAATATATTGAATAATAATTCGTGTAATTTGATTAAATGTATAAAGTCAGAGTGAAAAAATAAGAAAACATTTATCAAAGACACTTAGATGTACAATTTCCTCCCCTAAAAATCATCCAGATTTACGTCACTCCATGGATTGCTCTCTGTCTGGAAAAACAACGAAAACGTTTTAAAGATGATAACTTTGGAAGGGAATAACAGTTTAAGGGATGAAAAAGTAAGGTCATATTGAATTGATGTCCAACTTGGGGGAGTTCACCTTTTTTATTGATTTAGTTTTCTTGTTACTTTGTTCTATCTGAATTCTGTTCAAGTTTACAAACGACACATATAATCTTGACGTTTCATAAAATAAGGAATCAGACAATTTATTTTAGACTTTTTTATTGACGAAGGCATGGCTGAGGTTACACATCAATATTTACTATCATAAATTATTTTTCATGTACAGTAGTGTGAATTATTAACTAAAGAACAGAGATCAAGCTTACTTTATTATTTTTTAATTGCGGCTTATTTAAAATGTTTTAACAGTAATACAATTTAGTTATTACTAATGAACTAAACTGGATAAGATAGCAAATTATACAAAACAGGAATAATTGGTCTTGAAAAAGAAATATTACTTTTTGAAAATAGCATGTAAACTAGATTTTTCTACCGATTTATTATAAAGTTTTTAAAAAATTGTACCAAAATTACTAACTGTCGTTTACAAAAAAAAGAAAAAAACTAGTTTTCTCTATTTCTACATTAAATCATTTTCAGTTGCATTTTAAAATCATTTTGTATAATCTACAGTCCTTGGTACCTAAACGTGTTTCAACGATTAGAAATAAAAGTTATTACTGGAAAACAATATTGGAATAAACATATTAAACAAACTAATCTCAACATTTTAAACAAAGCAGTATATTTGTAGAAATCTTAATTTTATTTAAACTTTGTCCAAATTAAGCAAGTAAACTAGGTTTTACTGTCTGTTGAACGTAAACGAAAAATGATTACAAAAATGTTAATGGTAGTTTTTCTTCACTATATCCTCAAATAACTTATAACACTCACTTTGTTTAAGAGGTTATCTGTATATATTAAAGTAAAACTCTTGCTTGGTAAACAAATTAACACACGAAATAGACAATAAATATATGTCTCATTATGTCAGCATATTATAAATGTTGAAGTATTT
Organism: Aphrophora alni; assembly: GCA_963513935.1. Taxonomy (NCBI): domain Eukaryota; kingdom Metazoa; phylum Arthropoda; class Insecta; order Hemiptera; family Aphrophoridae; genus Aphrophora; species Aphrophora alni. The sequence continues at coordinate 102,155,520 of OY740774.1, forward strand.
TTCTACAAAAATCAAATATTTGTAAAGGAATGAATTAAATATAAATTCCAGGGATGTACACACACTAGTATATTATAAAAGTTGTATACCGATATATCAGACTCAGTTGACATTTAACATGAAAGTTTAATGCCTCTGTGTGAATGATTGGTATAGCTATAGTGATGGGATTGTATGCTTTGTTCAATGGGAATTTACATTCAGTATTAATGTCCACTATAGATGATTTACTACACTAATGTATTACACAATGTCATTCAGAGTTCTTCATTATGTTTTAATAATAATTGTATGTATTATATTCTATTTTTCGTAAAACAAGAGATAACTTTAAAAACAATATATTTATTACACATTGATACGTTTTGGGGATATTCAGATTTTTAGAAATTCAATTATTAAATCTGTACACCACTACAGATGGAGTCATAAAATAAATCTATCTTAATACGTGAGCTGATTTAAATAGTAGCTATAATGAAGTAGGTCAAACGCCTCTAGTCACCGAGATATTGTGTAGTAGCACGAATCAAAGAGGCATATATAAATTGACCAAAGTGTTTTCATGTTCATAGTTTTAATGTTCATGAGTAGTTCGCGAACCACGAAACCGTGCGCATGTAAGAAAATGTTAATGTTTTTGTTATGTTTAATCTTTTAACGACCTCTACGGAGTGAAATTACTGAAGATGGAGCTACGACTCCGAAACACGTCTTTGTAATAAGACAAGCACAAAGTCACATGACGGAACTATAAAGGCAATAAAAATAATTTATTACTCATTATATTATACAAAGTGTTTTCATGAAAGTGGGAAACGTGAGGATACTAGCAGGATCTACACGATTCTTTGTCCAGTCTTAGGTTCTATACCTTTATTTTAGCTATCCTAGCAAATCCCTCTTAACTAACTTTGTTCTCTCCCGATCCTGTAATTATTAAAGTATTCGAAGGATAGAGGTCTTTATTTTTTACTATTTTCTGGTTCTCAGAGTTGTTTGCTTTTAAGAAAGAAGAAGGGAAAAAATCGTGACCTAATTTTGTAGATTCTGACAATTTCAATGTGGACAAACAAACGAAATTGATCGAAGAAGACGAAGGAAGGTTATAAGGATAAGAAGAAAATATTTCAGAATGATGGTCGGTAGCATAAGCGGATATTGTAAGTTACATATGAATCTAACATTCTTTGAGAATAACGATATATAGCATTGATGTGAACTTTAGAAAACAACTAAGCGATGAGAATTTCGTTGCAGCCTTTTAAAGAACATTTGCTGTAGCGGATAAACTTGATTCTTCACCAGCTACAACTCTATGTAACCTCTAGCTTTCTGTATCCTGGCATACCAATAGAGCCTATTCAAAGCAGCACTTCTCAAATTCCCTACTCCCTTCTATCTCCACTTCATCAAGCCATCGGGTTCGAGATCTTCCTATTCTTCTCTGTTCTCTTATAACCAATGTGTTTCATATTGAAGACATACTAGGTCTTAACTTTCAAATAGAAAGATCCTGTAGGTTGGATAAAGAGCAAAATATCATTCTGTAAATAGCAAAGAATAGAAGTCGTCTTACAGAGATGAATGCTCTGAGAAGTACATGCAATATAATAGAAGAACAGTATGACCAACATAACATTTAAAATATTCCTTTAGACCATGCAACGTGTAGATCAGTTAAGAAATATGAGGTAGTATAAAATACTACTTTAGTCCACTATAACCTAACCTGACCTAACACTACTTATCATTTCTGAAATTATTTCAACTGGATAAAGTTTACATCGTGACTCAAATGTCAGCACACAGCTGATACGATGACAGCATACATATTATTACATTAGATTAGCGATTCATGACCTACTGTAGACCCTGAAATCTCATCAGTTACGCTGTCATTTGTCATGGTGTATATTTTTATATCGTTGTTAATTTAGCGTGATTGTTTCTTGATAATATTCTAAAACTATAATTATATTATAGTTCAATTTACTCTACTTGCTTCTCAAATTAGCATAGTTCTCTATACTGTAAAAGTTTACAAAATTTATTAAATACAACCTTAAGAGTATTTCTTTGTGGTACTATTGAACTTTTTGACCGAACTCGCTCTTGGTAGTACCACATGAAACAATTGCCATTAACTGAAAACGGGTTCAAGTAAATATAGTTCAACACAATTCATAGTTTACCCCTGAGATGTTTAATTGTTATATATAAAACTAGATGAATAGGGAAATATTGCTGTCTACAATGAAAAGGAAGAGTTGTATCCAAAGGTGTCACAACGTAGTAAACCCCTTTTAATTAACCTGTATTTTGTCCTCTCACAATTTATAGATTTAGGCAATTTTCATACTTATTTTATACTATTAATCGTGGCCAGTTAAGTAAATCACAAGTGACAATTATATTTCTTAGTAAAATAACAATAATTCTACAATAATTTAATATTAGATAATGTTGTATTAGTCAAGTTACTTGTAAGATAAACTTCAGACTTTCACTGTCAAACCAAAGGTTGATTTGTTAGACCTAGTTTCACATTCAACCCTTTTTTTTTTTAATTTATTTTATTTTATTTTATTTTTTTTAATTTTTTTATTTGGTTATTTAAACAAACATATTCATTATTTCCATATTGCCTTCCGAACTACTGATATAATTAGTTAGTTAACATACCTTAAGTCAAAAGTGGTGTTTGTATGTTTTTATATACAAACTAGTTTTATGTTGTGAACGTGTTTATAGTTTGTTTACGTGTGCTAAGCCTGAGGATGCCTTATGTTAAGGCGAAACAGCTGTAGCTACTAATAGGAAATATGAACTACTTTTGACTTAAGGTATGTTAACTAACTAAACATATTCAACTTTAATGTAATAGCAGATATTTCTTGTTGAAACTCCATATTCAAGGATTAAATAAAGCAAAAGCTTAAAGTTTCAAATATTCAATAGTATAAATGAGCTACAATTCATTTATACTATTAAATATTTGAAACTTTAAGCTTTTGCTTTATTTTATCCTTGAACATATTCATTTTTAAAATATACAAAACACCAAAAAAATTAATTCATGTAGAATGAATAAAACACTGAGTGCATAAAAGTAAAAAAAAATAAGTAAAACTTTGTACTAACAAACACATATATAACAAAAATATTGACGATAATCAATTACAATTATTTAAAATATTATAACAGCTGTTTTCAGATTATTCAATCAGGTGATGTTTTCAAACATTTGTAATGGCAAAAATTAGGATTATCAAAATGTATTAAACAAACTGTAACCTTTAATTAAAATTCTAAGTCCATAGTTTTGAAACATGAATTGATTACCTTAAAAATCAAAAATTTAATCAAAATTAGTTGAGTTTCAGCTTCAGGAAGACAGTGAACAAAAAAGACAATTTTTAATACACAGATTATTATGTAACATTACAGATATTTAGAATAAGTTTGGACCCTTTAGTGAAATCAAAAACAGAGTCAAAATTTCAGAAAAAAATTGTATAACTGAGAGTTGATACGTTGCTATTTATTCTATTGTAAAGGTAAATTATGAATTAAAACTTTAGGAAATGGTCTATTTTAAATTTAAAAAAAAAACATTTGTAATTAACATAATACATTTTATAAAACGGGGCTGTACAAATTGTATTTGAGAATAACTTTTTTTAAATGCGTACTTGTGAATGTGGTGACTAGATTAAAGAGGAATCCACCCAATAGATGTACGTTTTTTAAAATAATAAAGATTTTATTTGATGCCTAAAAATGTGTTAAGAATTTATGTACCCCTTATACTCGTGATAATACCGCTAACAGAACTTAGAAAAAATTCTCCCGAGGAGGTCATTTTGAATCCTACATTGTAGAGATTCCGGGTACAAAGAGGCGCAAAATTTGAAAATCATGATCTCTCAATTCTGCGTATTTGAAATAAAAATATTAACAATGTGTCCAAATTGAACAATTTTTAAAATAAAATAATATTTTAAAAAACCTATTTACCTTCGTGAAAATAAATATATTTTGAATACAGAAAATGTTTTCCCTAGAAGACGCAGATTATCATCTCGGGGGGGGGGGGGGAACCATTCCCTTTCTATGTGTTTGATCACGACATGCAAATACATGTCTCCTCATAAAGTTTATTTCAACCTTTCTTCTTTATACATCGCAATGGTCGTAAAGTTAGAGAAACCGGTGTTCATATTGTCGAGAAAACTCGTTAATGTTTGGTTGTAAAAGTACTAAATAGTTAAGATTAATAATTAAAATAGACACAAACTACAATATAAGGACTGTAACAAATCAAATAACAACACCTACTTTTAATGTACGAGGTTGACCTGTAATTTTAATGTTTGGGGTGCGAACGATCAATATTTGTTGTTATATTATATTTTGGTTGTTTAGATGTAATGCTTATATATATATATATATATATATATATATATATATATATATATATATATTTCACATACTATAAGCATTACATCTAAACAACCAAAATATAATATAACAACAAATATTGATCGTTCGCACCCCAAACATTAAAATTACAGGTCAACCTCGTACATTAAAAGTAGGTGTTGTTATTTAAAGTTCATATCTGTCAAAATAGATTGAAGAATATATATTTTTTTATTTTGAGTAAAAAATATGATTTTCTTTCTTTGTATAAAGGGAGTTTTTAAATTAAGAAAAACATTTCTCAAAGAATTTTAGACCTACAGTTTCCTTCCCTTTAAAATAATCCAGATTTACGTCACTCAATTGATGTCTCTCTTTCTGGAAAAAACAACAAAAACGTTTTAGGGATGATAACTTTGGAAGGGATAACAGTTTAAGGGATGAAAAATTGAGCTCATTTTGAATTGATGTCCAATTTGTGGGAGTTCACCGTTTCTACTGATCCATTTTTCTCGTTACTTAGTTCTAACTGAATTCTGTTCAAGTTTACTCAGAAAACATATAATATTTACTTTTCATACAGGAATGAATCAGAATATTTATTTTAAACATTTATCATTGACGTAAGCATAGCAGAGGTAATTTAGCAGAATTATCTACCGTAATTTATTTGATATTTAACACGAAGGTTAATAAAACAACATATATCAAGGTTGTTTTATTCTGTGATAAATACACGTTTTAATGGCTAATTTTAAATTTAAAAATCTGATACAAAATAAGTTAGTTCTTACTAATAAATTTTAAGCTATTTAAAACATAGCTTACGTAATTTAAAAAAGGGAATATAGATCTTGTAAACGAAATTTTATTTAAAGATAATAAAACACAATTTTATTTTATTTTGTAATATCCACTTTTTATTAATCTAGCCGACCAATGGTTTCGCCTGCTAAGGCATTGACGAGGCTGTATTGGATATTACAAAATAAAATAAAATTAATTAATTTTGTTTTATTATCTTTAAACGTGGAATTCCACCAAGAAACATCGGCCTCAGTAATGAAATTTTAATTTTGAAAAATTAGAATATAAACTACATTATCCTTCTGATTGAATAAAAGTACCAAAATTCCAAACTGTCGTTTAAAACAGTTTTCTAGTAATTCAATGTTAAATCAATTTGTGTGGCATTGTAAACTGTATTCCGTGGGAATCATACGTGTTTCAATGATTACAAATAAAAATCATTACTAAACACAAAACCTAACCTAACCTAACTTAACGTAACTATAACTTCAAAATTTTAAGCAAATCAGCAATGGGGTTGTAGTAATCTTAGTTTTAATTCAACATTGTTAAAATTATCCATTTAAACCACAGTGGGTGTTACTATGTAATGAACTCGGTCGCTAAAATATCACACATTTCAAAATGGCGACTTTTTATATATATTTTTTAATATATTCTTAACTAAGACGTAAAAGAGTTTGTAACTTGACACAATTTTGAATACATATAAAATATAATAAATTCTCCTCTCATCATATCAGTATTTTTAAAATATGCAGCTATTATTTCCACATCAATCAAAAACTTTAAACATATTAAATTAATAATTTCCAGGAAAATATACACACTAGTATATCTCGACATTTGTATACGTGTACAATAGATTCAGTTGACATTTAACATGCAAGTGTTGTCTCCGTGTGAATGATTGAAGTATAGGAGTGGTATTGTAGGCTATGTTCAATGGGTTACATAAATTACTCTCAGTATTAATGTATGCTGCAGTTGATTTCCTGCACTGATGTATTTTAAAATATCGTTCAGAGTACATCATTATGTTCTAATAATTGTAACTTCAAATTCGTTGTACGTTGCGTAATTGAATATTTTAAATGCACGTTTGAATTATTTTAGTAAAACAATAAAATAACTGACTTATTTCTTAAACAATAGATTTATTCAAGAAGAGGACGTTTTGAGGTATTCAAATGTTTACAAATTGATTTGATAAATGTGTACATTTCTACAGTTGGACGAAAAAATTTAATATATATGTGAGAGTGAGGATAAGCTAATAAAATTGCACTGTTTACATAGGTCAAGTTGCTCAATGAGAAACGGCGTAGTTGCTGGAAAGAAAAAGGCAGAGGTAAGTTGACCAAGGTGGTTTCATGAACTCATTCTATCAGGAACTCACCCATAGTGAATACCGGTGTGGAAAACAATAACAACACTAACTGGATCTACAAATTTCCTCGTGCAGTCTTGGGTTAGATCCCTCTCTTTTAACTTTCCTACTAGGTATCCCTTGACTAACTTCTTCCTCTCTTTCAATCCTGATATTATTAGTGTATTCGAGGAGAAAAGATTTTCATTTTATACACTTTTCTTCTTCTGAGTCTTTTTTGTCATTAATACTATTGCAATATTCGAGAGATTTTTCTTATTTTATACGTTTTTCTCCTTTATTGAGGTAAAAACATTATTAACTCATTTTGTAGTTCCTGACAATCTCAAAATACACTAGTAGAACTATGATTAGTTGCTGACATGATAAGATGTATTTAGATAAATAGATAGACAGACAAACTGGAGGAATTCAAAGAGAACGGAAGAAAGTAAATAACAAAGGTTAAAGAATAGATCTGAGATATGATTGTGGAGTACACATGAATCTCTGATGGTTGGACGATAAAGATATACAATAATTGATGTAAGCTTTTGAAGAGAACTGAGCATTTTGTCTCAAAATTTAGAGAATATATTAGTAATGGAGTAACAAACTGCCACAGCGGACATGTTTAATTCCTCTCCAGCGTAAAAGCAGGTAAGACTTTTTATGTCAATGCATATCAGAAGCGCCTTTCAAAGCAATACTTTTTGAGTACCTTACTCACATATATTTCATCAAGCCATCGGCTTCTAGATATATCTCTTCTCCTCTGTTCTCTCATACATACATCTCGCAATTAATGTTCCAACTTCCACTTTTTTTAAATTATCTTGTAAGTTTGATAAAGAGTGAGATATTATTCAATCGATGATAATGGGTAGAAATTGCCTTATGGGGACGAATGGTCTGATCATTACAGATACAATAGAATATAAGGACAATATGACAAAAATAACATTTAAATGATTGTTCATATCATGCAACATATAGATCAGTTAATGCATGTGATATACTACTTAAACTGTGTAATTCATATCCCAAACAATTCAACTGGATAACTTTACATCTTGATACGATTCCGAACTAAGATATATTTCGTACGTAAACCTAAACCTCAACCATTACTATTATACTCTTATTTGTCTTTTATATTCTTATTTCATTGTTAGGTTAGTCTGTATCTATTTCCGAGTACAAGTAGTACTATGTAATGAAAAAATAATAAAACACATTTTTTTTTTAAACAACTTTAATGTAATAGCAGATATTTCTTGTTGAAACTCCATATTCAAGGATAAAATAAAGCAAAAGCTTAAAGTTTCAAATATTTTAATAATATAAATGAGCTACAATTGTTTCACCTTGCGGCATCATCGGGCAACTGATAATATACATGTATAGACAACTATTTAAACATAAGATAACAGAAACATAACATAATAGCTGGAAACATGGCTATAGAAACTCTAACTTTGCTAACCACCTTTTGGACTCGGGTCATAGTTTTGATCCGAAATTGAATGTTAAACTCTTACATATAGAAAATAAAAGCAATAGATTAAATAATTTAGAATGTTTAGAAATAAATAGATCTATTTCACTTAGGCCTATTCTTAACTTAAATGACCAAATTGTATTAAATTCGTCACCTCTTCTAAAACCCATCCGTAACATAGTTCATTAACCTTTTTCTACCTGCCAGGTCATCCCCCTACCTTTCCCGATTTCTCTATTGTATTTCAATTTCCTGTTATATTATGTTTAAATAGTTGTCTATACCTGTATATTATCAGTTGCCCGATGATGCCGCAAGGTGAAACAATTGTAGCTCATTTATATTATTAAAATATTTGAAACTTTAAGCTTTTGCTTTATTTTATCCTTGGACATTTTTTGTTTATTATTATTTTGTAACTTCCACTTTGTACAAAATAAAAAAAAAGTTTTATTATTTTTTCTTTAAACATGGAATTTCACCAAGAACCTTCGGACTCAACAAAAAAAAAGTACTCTTATTTTTTTTTTCCATTATTGTTGAGACCGATGGTTCTTCGTGGAATTCCATGTGTCTGTAATACAGCCTCGTCAATGCCTTAGCAGGCGAAACCATTGGGTCGGCTAGACTAATAAAAAGTGGATATTACAAAATAAAAAAAAGTGTTTTATTATCTTTAAGTACTCTTATTGTTTATCGTACTCTATTTGCTCTTCCAATAAGTCACCGTCTCAATACAGTAATAGTTAAACTTAGCTTTGTCTTTTGTTTTAGCTATTACTAGGTTTTCGTACTGTGATTCCCCTCTCCAGCCTGAACTTTACACCTTGAAGCTAGCAATGATGATTTCTTTTAAGGTCTTGAAACTTTTCTTGGCGGGGTCTCTTTCCACCAACTTATTGTCTCCTTCTTTTAAGATGACAATTACTGCTTACATATCTATTTTAGATTCCACACGACAAACCTATTCAGCATATAGACAACCATGACTGGCTCTATACTAAATGAGTAAGGCATCTACCAATATATTCCAATCTTTGTGGAGGTGACTAGTGAGGCTATGATCATCACATAGCACGGATACATGTAAAAATAAGACTAGCCCAATCGCTTAGACTACACACAACCTGACTTTCTGCGTCATGATGTTTTCCCTGGCTTATCACCCAGGTTCTTAATCTCGTTTTATAACCTACACAACCCATTTTAAAATTTTACTCCATCAACAATTAGAAAAACTTTAATACATTGTCAAAATCCTGGCTTCTGGTCATATGAGATATTGATACGAATAGGAAAGGGAGACGGTTGTATCTGTCGTGGATTGTGTCTCCTCATGTCTACAACGATTTTCCACTTAACGCAAACAATTTTGGGAACTCTTTAAACATAGGAAGACTTCTTACTATGAAATGATGTCCTGTTGGTATGTTTTCATACTATTAAGTTTTCAACTTTACAGTAGTTCTACAAGTTTATTCACGTAATTATGCACGTAGTATGAAGAATAGCAAATATTCGATTTGTAATTTATAAAAATCTACGTTTTTATTTCAGTTACTAAGACTTTTTCAAACAATTCTAGATTAAATGAAAGGAGACTAGAGTTGGAAGAGTTTCTGTGTGTTTCACACAGACAGAATAGATGTTGTCCTTAGGGAGTTCTAGTCCTGTACAAACACGATCTTGTCCTGACAACGGTGTTTCCTAACTCCTGTGGGATTAATGTGAAAGTGTTAACAGAAAACGTAAATCATACAATACTTGGATGAAAAGGGAAATGTAAAAACGCACTAACAGTGGATGGAATTGTAAATGACGTTCTGTCTCTTAGGATCGGATTACCGTTACTGGTCCCAATTGTGCATTTCAATATTTTAAAATTATATGAAAAATGTTTTCTAAACTCCTTCTCTCTAGTTATTTCTCATATCATACTCTAACACAAAAATAAAAAATTTTTAACTCATCATGAGACAAGATATCATTCATATTGGAGGTCAAAAGTTTCAAAAAATAGTAGTAAAAATCACATCTGGGATCCCGGCCAGAGCGAAGCGAATCAAAGCTTTTTTTATATAAACACACCTACTTGGACACTTAAGACCTACCTATCGTCAAGTAAGCAGAGATATACACAATTAAGAGTTTCACAAAACCCAGTGTAACTATTGTTTTAAACAAACATACTTAGAGTAATTGTCCACCAATATAATTCAACATTTCCTACATGTCCCAAGAAATCAATCTTCGAGCATTAAATTTCCATGATCTGTTTGCATTACATTGTAATTTGGAGCTAGGTTAAATACCATGATGCAGTCTATATACTTGTTTAATTACCTAATAAGCAAAGTATAAGTTAAGTTTAGCAATTGACAAAATTGTAACTTTATTTTTTCGAATAATCTTCATGTTTCATGGCCTCAGGAAACTGAAATATAATTTTCGACTTGCATGAGTCCATCAGTCGTCGTTTTTGTCTGTATTGGCCACTAAAATTACCGTGTTACATGTTAACTATAGTGAATGAACTATATAGGTATTACGATATATAATATAGCATCTCATTAAAATGTATTAAAATCGAATTGAATATGTCAAAATGGCGCCTATTTTAAAACAGTTTTTCGTTCATATCTCGTGTATTCAACTTGTAACAAAATAAATTAGATCACAATTTGCAAATTTCTGTTCACCATGCAATGGTACCAATCACACTTCTCTAAGATGAAAATTGTAAATTTATTTTTTTTAAACTAATTTCGAACTCTGACCTAACAAGATACGTATAGATACGAGATAATCCGGAAGAGTCAGTCATGATCAACAGTTTTTAATGTTTAGTCTCTAGATATCCTTATTTTACACCTTTAATAAACTCCGCATTTTGATAGCTCTATATTTAAAATAACGTAATTCAGATAAATATGAACTTAATAAAAACTATATTTTTCAATTGTATTTCTCCCTACGTTTCATTTTCCATGAAATTTCCTTCCATTTTTCATAAAACTAGCATTATAAACACGTTAGATTAAATGTAAGTGATGTGTTTATTTGTATAGAACATGAGAAAGGTAACCTGCCGAGGAATTTAATTTACTTGAACAAGCAAACAAAGTTGTTGGTGTAGAGTGAATAGGAGACATGCTTCGAGGCGATGCCGCAGGAATTGTCAGGGAATTCAATATTTACATGAAATTGTAAATTCAAATTAACTAGGAGCTTTTGAAGTTCATAAGAGTTAGAAAAACAATATTGAATAATGAGGTGTTCCAAAAAGACTAGAACCGTTTCTAAGATGAATAAAAATGTAATTAAAATAAACAATACGGTATTTTTTTATTATGTGCTGTATAAAGTGTTCCACTCTAATGGGATCATTGCACTTGGATTTTGTTTAAAGGCATGTTGTTTTTTACATCATCATTAACTTAATATGACGAAAAGGTTATGATTTAGAGATCCCTACACTTCCATTACTTCCAGGGTCGATAAAGAACAAGAGATGACACTCGAGGCATAATAAGAAAGATGAAAGACAGAGGTATGATCCAAGACAAATTTTAAAACATTGTGAACCTGGTTAAGGTCCTTCGGAAGTTATCACGCTCGTACACCCTATAAGTTACCGTTGCCTCTTAGACTTAAAACTGTGATTACATCACCTCACTGCTTCAATCTGGATAAAATATTGGCCTAATCGTTTTAGTTCAATAAACAGATTTTGTACACATATAAATAACTCGAGATTAGGTTTGATTATAATCACTACAATTCTTGTTCAAATTACAGTGATTTTGGAGACGTTTGTGTTTTCTTTCCTTTGCCTTTTACATAAAGTAGAGGTTCAAATGTTATTGTACAAGTAATTGTTTTCCAATTTTTGAGGTTATAATGTATATATTTCCTTTTTGAACTTTTTCAACCGCGGCAATTCACCTCTTGTCCAATTTTTCAATTGCAGCAATGAATATCCAGGGCTCATTCCGCTGTGCACTCATAGCTTACATTTGCAAACATAAACCCCAAAATTTAAATTGTTTTTTAAGGAACGTAGCTTCGTTTTACATTATTGAAAAATTCATTTTGTATTTGAGTATTTCTCTTCAAACGTTTCACCAAAAGTTCTGAATTAGCGAGATCTTGAAAAATGGGTTTTATCAGAAGAAGAAATGTTCATTGTAATCATATATTACTTTTGTTTTTATGTGCTTTACGGAACTTCCACCTAGTCGATAGGAAACGATTTACGTTACGAGTATCAATTTGATGAAAGTATTCCGCCCAAACTGGTTCCTTCATGATAATTGTCGATTAGGTTCGTCCTTATAGTTAGCTAATTCGTAGTACTTGTGTATTTGAAGAATTTCAGCATACGTAAGGCGTCCTTTTCCACCAAGGGTTGTTCTGTCGGGAAGTTTTTAGTTTTTTGCTTCAACGTTCTGAGTCTAATACCTATTCAATACAATACATCAGCTGACCATCTCTACAACTTGTACAAGAATATTCAATGGAGTTGATTTGAATCAACTATCAGGTTGAACAACATTGCAAAACGGAATAACAACAAAAAAAACGAGAAATTAGTAAGAAGAGAGATCTGATATAACAGCGAAAGAATCTTGCATTTTAATGTATAAAAACACGAAACATGTATTATTATTATAATATTTTTGTATATTTTCCTACAAAATAACGAGGAGATAAAATGATACATCATTTTAAATAGGAGATTTCTTTCAGCCTAAATATTTTAATTTTAATGGCCGAATTGCTCCCAAGATGCTGAGCAAGACTTTTACAGTAAATTTGAAATAATAACAAAATCAAATTTCAATAATTAAATTTAGATATTTTTAAATTTAGTACAATTTTGTATGAAATTTACATAGTATAAAGCTAGTGATAACAATTTTGATTACTTAAGTTAGGTCAAAATGAAATTTGTAACTACACCGTTAATTATATAAATAATTCCCTGTCTATTATTCCTTATTTTGTATCATAATAGTTTGGTATAAATAGCAATACATAAAGGTATACAATTTTCAAATTGTGATTTAACTTGAAGTTTTGTAAATTTAAAAAAATCAAAAAATATGAGACAACTCTGAACAACTTAAATAGTTTCATGAAACGTCCAAGATAATACGAAAAACAATGTAATCATGTAGAAAGTATTGGACAAAACTTTGACTGTTTAGTCAAAAACATAAATAAATAAAAATATTTTGAAACATTATTGTGCTTCAACTTATAGGATAGGGTGAACATTCCATAACACTGTTTCTGCTGCTTAAAAATATTTTCAATAACAGTTCAAATTGTACAGCTTGCTAATTTTCATATATGAACTCTGTACATATGATAATTTGGATGTTTATAAACTTATACAGCCTTTATATCAATTTATCCCTAAATGTCGATAACAAATAGGCTAAATTCCAATAAGCTGAATAGGTCAGTATCATCTTGATACTAAATCGATATCAATAAAAACGGGTTTAGAACTTTCGTGTTTACACAACATATGTGTACTGTGTAATACTAAAAGCAACTATAAATAACCAACAGATCTAATGAAGCTTGGGGTTCCGACTGATGGATTGTGTTTTGTCCATAGGTTTAATGGATTATATGTGTGGATCCATATTGTGTTATGTGCGTTGGTTCAACATAAGCTATTGTGATATTTATAGTATTGTAGTCGGTGTACAATGAACATACAGATCCTGTTATCCATTAACCAATCAACATAAGCCCTTCATTCAACTCCAGCAATTACCTAATTATATATATATATATATATATATATATATATATATTTAAAAGAATATATATTTATATATATATATATTTAAAAGGAGCGTTTCAGGGGATTATGTTTAGTATCGTTTGACAAGTTGATACAAGGTTCAAAGCTATAGTGAGTTTATAATAAAAATTTTATTTACAAGCATACATTTCTTCTAAACAAATATTTTAGAGGTAATTTTACTTATAAAGTAACTTCAGCGTGCATAATATAAGGGTAAAATAATCCCTACAGTAAAATCTTACAAATTTATAAATATAATCTGATGGTTCAAAGCCATAATCAGTGAATAATAAAATTTTTATTTACAATTTTCTTAATTTTCTCCTAAAGAATATTTCAGAGGTGTTATTATAAATATAAATTAACTTCAGAGTGCGTAATATAAGGGTAAAATAATCCCGACTTTAAAATCTTACAAATTTATATAAATATATATCCGTGATTTTGTTGGTCAACACAGAAAATATCATTTTTGAAAAGGACAAATATTATACATTGTCAATATTATCTAATGTTATTTACATATGGACATTATTAGTAGGGGGAAAGTAGTCCGAAAAATGGATAAGTAGTGATGTAACTGGGAAATTGATTTTTCACTTTTATTGATTTTAAAAGGGTTTATTCATCAAGTTATTTTTAGTTTTGACAATCTCAAGATGGACCAGAACTATTATTAGGTGCTGACAAGATAAAATGTATTTGGGTAAAAAGATTAACAACAAACTGTAGAGAATCAAACAGACCTAATGGAAGCCGTTTAATATTGATGTGAGGTTTTGAAAATATATGAGCATTTTGTCTCTGCATTTAAAGGATATTGTAGTAATAGAGAAGAACTGCCACAGCGGACATAACTCTTCTCCAAAACCACACGTAAATAAGACTCCTGGCTTTTTATGCCAATACATACTAGAAGCTGCTATTCAAAGCACCAGTTTTCCAGTTCCCCACTCCCATCTCTTTCCACTTCATCAAGGCATCCTCTTCTAGATCTGTCTCTTCTCTGTTCTCTCATATATTATACAACTCGGAAACGGAGTGTTAGATATTAAAGACTTGTAATCTATCAACATCTACTTTATCAACACAGCTGATATGTCGAAGAATTAAACATGAATTTTATTCGATAATATTAGTGATTAGGGACCTTGACCTTGAAACAGAATTATAAACTTCAAAAGTTACTATTTTAAACTGTTATTTGTCACGATTTATATTCTTATTTCATTTTTAGTTTAGTGTGATTATATCTTGTTACTATTGTCCTAGTTATTAATCACATTGCAATTTATGTTATTTTACTTGTAATTCCGATTTGTCACCTTTATGGATGCGTAACTAGTATAACCTAGCTTAGTCGTTATTTTATAGTTTTTAAGGACTAGCGTCTTATAATGTATTCTTGCAGTGATTTTCCTCTATCGCCCTAAACGTTACACCTTGGACAAAGCAAGGTCGCTTCGGCTGAAGATGTTTTTAAGATCTATTATTCTGTCTCATTTCATCAGATAGCAAGAGGATTATCATCACGGGTTGCGACTAAGTATAAAGATATATACCGAGCCCTACACAACCTCGCTAGCTGCATGATTTGTTGTGATATTTCCCTGACGATCTCTTTTCCATCCAGGTTCTCTTAATAATCTCGTTTGTGCGATATATACTATACAACTCATTTCACTAATTTCCCCCGTCAACAGTTGGAAAAACATTAATATCTTGTTACTCGAAAACGTATTTGGCTTCTGGTGGTATGCGATAGTAAGTCAAATAGGAAGTGAAGCTGTTTAAAAGTCACACCTTTGGTTATTATGTATACTTAAATGTACATGTATTACATGTATACTTAATACTTTGGTATTAAGTATCTGTGTCTATGCAGATTTTTGACATCACAAAATTTTCAAAAAAGTCTATTTTTAGATAATTCAATGTATGAAGATGTCTTAATCTGTGAAATGTTGTCCTGTTGGTGGGTTTCCTTCTATGGAGTTTTAAATACCGTTTATAAAACTATACAGTATTTCTATAAATGTATTCAATATAATATAAAAGTCATTTCGTAGGCTACGTTTTATTATGAATATTATATATGTAAAAGATTTCTATTTTTAATAATTTATAAAACTCTACATTTTCATTAGAGTTACGAAGTGTTCTTCAAACAATGATTAAACGAAAGTTAGTAGACTAGAGTTAGAAGAGTTTCTGTGTGCTTTACAGAGGAAAGATGTTTTCCTTTGAGAGTTCTAGTTCTGTACAAACACGTTTTTGTGCTGGCAGCTATGTTTCGTAACTCCTGTGGGATTAATGTGAAAGTGTTAACAGGTAACGTAGATCATACAAGACAGTGGATGAAAAGGGAAATGTAACATCTACAGATGGAATTGTGAGGGACGTTCTGTCTGTTAGGTTCGGGTTACAGTTACTGGTCCCAGTTCTGGGCATTACACAATTGTCTTTAATAAATATCCAAGGAACAAAAACAAAATATGTTTTCTAAAATCCTTTCGTCTAGTTATTTTCCTATTTATATTATAACATAAAACCAATAAATTTTAATAAATGACGAAAAAATACTCACTCTTGACCAGATTATTTTAACATAAACTCATTACATTTTCAAAAAAAATATTATTATTTTTTTAATGATATTAAGTTTTAGTTGACAACAGTCAATATTCAATATCCTCCCCTTTGTTTTAAAAATATTTGGATTTTTTTTTTATTCTCTTAGAATTCATTGTATTGGTTTTTGTTTTATATATCACAAACATTTAATAAAAAACTGGAGTTGATATTGAGTTATTAGATCTTTTATATGACATTTACGCACATTAGATTTTTTTTTTTTTTTACAAAAAATCCATAACTATATTTGTATGGTTTTGGCAAATAATGTATTTTATATAAATGGAGTTGTCCTATTTTGAACTTTTGGCAAGAACTTACCAAGTTTCTTAGAGTTTATTTCTTCACAAACAATTAGTATGGATAAAAATACGTAATGTGGTCAACAAATTGGTCTTGAACTATCTGCGGAAATCTCCTCAAGTTTTTAGGTGTGGTGTTTGTTTTTCATTTACAGAGTATTCTAAATTGAAGACTATTTACAATAAGATCAAAGCATAAAAATTAGATTTTCTTAAAATATATGTCCATCGAATATTTCCTTCAAAGGCCCAAACGTACTGGTTGCCATATCTTAGAAATAATTAGTAAAACTTCTGGATGATTAATAGTAATCACAGAACAAATGGATCAATACTCAACATAGATACGACTTGAAATAAAAGAAAAATACCGGGGCATGATAAGTACAAGAACGAAATTACCGTGTAAAGAAGTAATCAATATGAAAGTATTCAAGAGTGTAAATCGATTCAAATATTTAGGAGGACTTTACAACGGTAATACGACATACAAATGTATTAGCAGGTACTATTAAGGACCAATTTATTAACTACAAATACCGCCCACTTGCTTTGTACAGATCAGAAGCATAATCATTAACGAAAAAAGAAGGTCATAAGTTTTAAATCTAGGAGAAAAGTCCTAATAAAAAATAAGACATGGTATCCGAGGACGCCCATTAGATAATTAGGACAACGTGGAATTAATACTTTTGTATAACACAGATCTGGTATCAGAGTGGCAGCGATGGTATGAGTATTTGGAGAGAACGAAATAAGACAGTGAAGTAAAGATGATAGTAAAAGATGTACCACAAGGAAAAGGAAGCGTCTGGAAGCCACGATAATTTAAGCTAGATGAAGTGGACTGTAATGTGAGGAACATTGTAATCAGACACTCTAGGGCAAGAGCTAAAAACAAGAATAGCGTATAATTATCAACGAAGCCAAGGCTTTTCAAAAGCATCATGGATAAAATTTAACTTGTTAAAAGAAAAAATAAAGTTCCTGAATAAATTGGGAAATACGTCTAAAAAAACCTTCATCGGAGTTTTGAGAATTATTAATTATTAATGATAAAACGCCAAAATAATAATTTTGATCAAAATAAATAATTTAATTTACGAAAATCAGTGCTGACAATCAGGCATAGTATAAACATCGATATTTCCCAATTACAATGTTTTCTCTCTATAAATAAACAGACTGAAAAATAAAAATAACAAAAACATTTCTCAAAAGACTTTCATACGTACTCCCCTCCCTTTAAAATAATACGGATTTACGTCAGTCAATTGATTTGCCCCTCCTTCTGGAATAACAAGGGAAGCGTTTTAGAGAGGGAACAACGGTTTAAGGGATGAAAAATTGAGCTCATTTCGAATTGATGTCCAATTGCGGGAGTTCACCGTTTCTATTGATCCAGTTTTCGCAATATTGCGCTACTTTGAAGCGACTGAAGTCTGTTTCATTGCATTTATCCAGCGTTAGATATGTGTTTTACTTTCTCAAGTACGAATATATGATGACAAAGTATTGTAACCGTAAAGTAAGCGTTTTATAGATTTTACGTTCTCAGATATTCGTATACATAATATAGAGAAAGTTATGTGATGGGTCATGTCTCCTTACTTGGATAAAGTGATATCTGTCTGTCGTCTGTGTGGTGTTTTATAACTTAAACACTTAGACCAATATCAAATTTGGTTTGTTGTAAATTTTTATCATATTTGGACTTTTTAGACATAAATCGAAGACGATTTTATTCGCATATATCCGTTTATAATACTTGAATCACACAAAGTTGTTTTTTTTTTTTTTTTTTTTTTAATGTTTGTCTAGAGTGCGTCTAATATACAGCACAACTGGTAATCAAATATGTTAGTGGATATTTTACGCCACATTTCGGAATTTTTTAAAATGTTTCGATACCTTTAAATAATGGTGTCGAAACGATACAAGTAACCTTTTACCATACAAGTAAAAACACAAATTAACTATGTTCTCAAAATTTGGCCTCTAAGGAACCAAACAAAACGTATTGATAATCTTCAATAGAAAATTTCTAATTCAATAATCGGTAAAAGAACAACAATGAGCCATGGGATGAAAATACAGACTTCGTCCAATGTTTAGTTGGAATGTGAAGATTAACACAATGATGTGTGAAAAATTATAATTTAGAAAATTATTAATATTTAGGAATAGTTATCAAAACACAAAAGTGAGCTTAAACAGCCATAATTTTTAAATAAAATTCTACCTACACTGTAGAAGTTTTATGTACAGGTGAAACAAGTTTTAAACCCTTATTTTTTTTTTCTCCAAAGACGCCGTCCATGGTTCACTTACACTTGTTATTGCCAACTACTGAAATGATAGACGTGGTGACTGTTTGTTTTAGTTTGTTATTATTTGGTTTTCAAGATAAGTGAATGTGAAAGTGTTTACAGAGTTTATTTGCTGATACATCTGTTTTGAGGTTCCCTAAAAAGAATCCTTAAAATGAATCGCGATTTAATTTCGCCCTGTGGATAGCTTTAATAAAGATTTTCCAAAGCTAGAAATTAAAATAATAAAACATAAATCTGTGATATTTTACCAGACATTTAGATACCAAAAACTGTGCGTTAAATTAATTACCATCGTAGTGGCAGCAATGTCAATGTGTCAATGGTTGCCTACATTTGTTCTGCAGGGGAGATGAGATTGCGTTTGTCACTTATGTAAACGCTCCCTAGTAGTGATTTTTTTTAAACATTGACATTTTCAATTCTCCTTTCCACGTCACATCGTTCTGTCTCCTGCGTAACTCATTCACTGTAACAAAATGGCTGCCAGTGTTGTTTGTTTCAAACAAAGAAAATCATTCCACTTTATTAAATACACTAGTACGTAATGTATGCGAGCTTTTGGAATTTAACTGTACGTTCTGAAGTTAAATGCTAGGGAGAAAAAAACGAGTAACAGTACCTCAAAAAAAAAAAAAAAAAGTTCTGTTGATTAGATCGATATTAAATAACAAAGACTGGAGCGGAGCCGGTTATTTGTTATTACATATTGATTCTAAATAAACAATTAATTCTACACAAAATATAAAAATACCTAAGAACTAAAGTTTTTATTTATAGAATGAAGCAAAAAATGTAGATTAACATATACGACAACTAACTGGTGTATTGACAAACCTTTTTTGATATGGTTTTGTCATTTAAAAGGGAAAGAGTATGACAACTGGCCAATATATAACAAAATATAAATTATATATATATATATATATATATATATATATATATATATATATATATATATATAATAAACGTAATCTTTCGTGGATCAACTAACCTGTACGTTAGTTGATTAAATCTTTCGTTAGCTGGTTAAACTAACCTCAAATCAGCTAATAAAATTATGAAATTTATTGTTACGAAAACAATTTTAATTTGTTTTAAATTTTCATAAAAAGTTTGTAAATTTTTTAGGAATAATGTATTTGCAAGTTTTAATTAATCAGAACTTTGAATTCAGCCTAAAATTAAAAATCATTTTTCGATACTATCTACAATAATTGTCAAATTCTCATTATGAGGAAAAACTGTGATCCCCAGTCAAACAACTTTAAAGATGCAGCATTGGTTTTATTTCGATTTCTACCCTTTGCCACGTAAATCCTCCAATTACTAAACATATAAAATAAAATCATTCACATTATAAAAAAGCCACTCTCTTTAATCGTGTCAAAAACTTGGCCTTTATCTGCCTCTAAAATAAAACTCGAAAGATTTTGATATTCTAAGTTGTAATGCAAAGAATTACTGTTTGTATAATTAAATTGATTTCGTATATTATATTGTAAATTGAATTACCCTAAAGTTATAACTAAATAATCTCAAACGGGACCAATTTAAAAATATTTGGTTGAATTTTGTGAACATATTTAGATTTTCTTGTATATACATAAAAAATCTATATTCTTGTATGTGGGAAATACGGTATCAAAATGTAATTAGAGGAGTACCGTACATGGTTTTGATTTGATTGATTTCTTCAAAGCTAATTAAGTTATATATTTACTTTTTGAAACCCTACATTAAACAATACATTACACCATACGATTTAAGTTTGAGTAAGTGACAAATAGTAAAACAGAATTATACATTAATCAACAATACCAATAATTCTTATCGTACATAGTTCATGGAGTGGAACTAATCTTAACAAAATGCATCTGCATTATTAACCTAACCTAACCTAACCATCACTCTTGTACACGACAGTTAGGATTAAAGGATTATTAAAACCAATTCTGAATAAGAAACATTTCCTAAGATCTCTTGGACTGAAGTTTGTGTTCAAAAATATCTCTTTTGATACATAATCCGGATTTACGAAGCTGAATAGAATTCTCCTGAAGAAAAGGAAAATATTTACAGACAAGTTGGGATGGGAATTTGGGAAGGCCTAAGGACTTTAGGAAAGCGTTGGAAGTTTATTTTGCGGTTGCAATCGATCGTTGACAAACGTTTATCATCATTTTCTATTTTTATATGGTATGTTTTTTTTTATGTATGATGCGATTAAAAGTTACGTACATTTTATTAGGTTTAAATTTTTCTTACTAAGAAAATGTAGGAAGAAAAAAATGGGTTATCGTGCTTTGACTGATCCTTATATTTCAAGGTATGGAAAACTAAACCAGGACTATACAGTCCGTTTGTTTGCCGTCTGTTTTTAAACACTTTGAATGACGTCAGGACATTTCTCCTGTGTTGACGCCCTTCCTTGGTACAACAAGACAATTATTCGTGTACAAAATTCTCTCTAAATCTTTGAAGAATTTTTGAATTTCTCGAAACTTGAGTTGAAAACTTTTTATAAAGAAATACTCAGTAAAGTTTGTTTATCAGTGAATTTCGTTGGATAATAACAGTCATTAAAACAAATACACTTTTTCCAAGAATTACAAAAATTAAAGTGATTATTTCAGCCTCTGAAAAGTTGTCGAAAAATATACTAAAAAAATATTTTGGAGTACGGTTACATAGTTTTAAGTTTTTAGAAAAACACATAAAAAATAACTGGACTACAACGCTTAAATAAGTGCATTGAATGTTAAGACAAGTTTGAATCTGGTATAACAGTACATTAATATTTCAATCATCTTTAATAATAAAAATTTAAAAGCATAGTTCCTATATTTGAAACATACATCATTTTACGGCTGATCATGATATTTCATTAATGAAAATGTACCACTTTTCATATCTGTTTGATTTTTTATCTATCGAGTAATCTAAATCTTAATGCCTTTCGGCAAAATAAACTGATATATATTTTTATCAATTGGAAATTGCACTCACCGACGTAGATCTCAGTTATAGAGTGAATATATATTGTTTATAAATCATTTTAACTAAAATTATATATTTAGAATTTTTGGCATCGTGTTATTTAGTAGCTAAACCATTTTTTAATCATTTGTATGTGATCACTTATCAAAGTTTGTTTATTATTAATAATTTTTACAAAAATATATTATTTTTTAAATTTCAACATTATTTATTTATTTCAAACAATGTCTACAAACTTATTCAAAAGGGTTTTACAAAATCAACATAAAATAAAATCTCTTATTACTGATGGATGAGTAAGAAGAACGTGCAAATAAAAACTCTATTGTTCTACTATGTGTAAAACTGATAGAACAATTGCAAAACGTAAAATAAAAACACAATGTGGAATGCGAAAACAACAAAAACATCATGTATTGGAGGAACAAAGAAAGGGATTGGAACAAACTACATAATGTTATATTGAACAATATAAAAGTATCTTTGCGACGACTCCACTGTTTTCCACATGATGGGATTTATCTTCTTTTGTTGTCGAAATGATATTTCTGTCCTTGTTAAGACTATCGTTTTATTAATGTGTTTTCTGCACACGTTGTGTTGTTGATCAATAAATCAGTAACGATTGTCAAATATTTAAAGTTGGAATAAAGTAAACAATTGTTACAGTAAACTGAAAAATCTATTTTTGCTGCTAAGATAATGTGGACCTCCAGTTTATGACCGTCGAAAGGAATGTTGTAAACCTCTAAGAATATGTCTGACAGTGTGAAAAGCAATTATGTCGAGTTCATCGAAAAAAAAATTGGTGTCCCAATGATTCTTTGGTCACCAATGATCCATATGCGGGTTAGTACATTATCAATAAAAAAATGCCATAGGGCTTTAGCTTGTCAAAACAAACAGTTCCGATTTTGTTCATATTTCAGTAAAGTGTGAAGTTTATTAACTCAAAACCGTATGCAAAATAGTAAGTAAAATAATGTTTCGATTCAGGAATAAAATTGGGGTAAAATGAAAATCATGTTCAGTTGGAATTTGATAAAATTTACGCTGAGAAAGCGAGCACTAGCAAATCAAGCTTAAATATGGTTTATATATATGGTTTCTTTTCATTTTGTGACTGGCAACTACCAAATTGAAATTTCGGGTGACGAATAATTGGTTGGTTTTTTAGTTAGTATTGGGGACGGGTGAATGAGAATGTTTGTGCAATATTTTTGCATCCTCTATTTGAGTTGTTTGTTCATATACTCCATATCATTTTAAATATTGAACATTATATTTGTGTTGAATTTTATAAATATAAACACAATTACAGGATAGAATCTGTATTTATAAAGTCCCACAGTAATGTAATAAACATTCTGACTTTACAATGTACGTAAACATACTGCGCATGCTACTGTTGGTCATCTCTGCTGTTCCACAAGCTAGATTACCTTGTAATCACCGTAAACACGTTACACATAAGTAGGATAATATATTTTGTGTTATTTACTTGAAATAACTAGTCACTGCTACAATATTTTTTACTTTAGAAATATATGAATGTATGAAAGCAAAGTTATAGGCCTACTCAAAATTAATGAAACTTGAACTATACAAAATCAATTTTGCCCAACGTAATTCCATTTTCATTTGAAGAGACAAAATATAATTACACAGACACATTTGAGTAATTGCTTACATAAAACCCAGTCTAAATTGAATCGTGTAAATCAACACTGACAACGTTACCCACTCATGTTGATTAATATGACCTTGAATATTATACTTTTATTACGTTTGTGTTTCTTGTGTACAATTTAGTAAACTGTTATCAAAAAGGTGCAAAGAAAAATGAAATGTATTTTTATATTGAATTAATAATTATATGAAATATAGAATAATGCGAAATAAGTCTTTCGTAGAAGAAGCTATAATATTGTTTCAAAAATAAAATCCAAATTTTGGAGAATAATTTGTAAGCATTTAGAACGACTCTCGTTAAAAAAAAAAAATAACGCTTGTGGTAAATAAGCTTGTTAGAGCGACGATTTTTAAATACGTAAAGGAGAGCCTAAGTAAGGTATTTTAATAAAATTGTTCAAAAATATCTAGTAATAAAATTAACGGAAAATTGTACACCCTCCATTACACAATATTAGTAAAAAAAAATGCACAAACATTCTTATTTATTTTGTCCCTAAAACAAATAAAAGCCGACCGAAACTACTCGTCCCAAAAATTTCCATAGTTGTAAATCAAAAAGTGAAAATGATCAACGGATACCGTATTTGAAATTTAAAAAATCAACAAGACCTTATCTTGCTTCGCTGGTGCCCTACACATGTCATCAGAGTCAATCATATTTGATTAAAATATAATTTTTACTAACGACAGTCAAAGTTCTTTGTTGAGGTATGCAAATTATTAGTGAACCATAATATTTTTGTACTTGCAACTTTTCACACGGGTTTTGATAAACTCTGCATTTTGCTTCAATTAAAAAAAAAATCTTTAGAGTCGATTTTAAGAACTTACTACTTTCATTAAAGCCCAATGGCCTTTGATTTATACTGATAACTAAATAAACCCACATTTCATTACAGACTTAGCGAAATTTGGTAAACATAATTGAAACGTAGTTTTGTTTACAAAGTTATTTTGTGTTATTTTCTGACAGCTATCTCGAATAATTATTGTGAGTTATCTAAAATTTAAAAAAGTTCTTGGTACAACACCCTCACAACCAAATATGATTAAAATCGGTCCACCTGTTGGGGCAGTAAAGCACTGTACATACACAAGACAGACATCATTAAAAAAAACACACACACTTTTCGAAATATCCTCGGAAACTACATCGATTTTCTGACCCATTGACTTTCTTTGTTCTACGTATTTGTCAGAGAGTTAAAATTTAATATTAATTGTTCCAGAGGTCTTCCCTTGAATCTTTATAGAAGATTAGCTAATATGGAACTTTCTTATCAATTTATATAGTTGTTTATACTTTATTTTTAATATTTATGTAATCCTTATGTTCCATGACGTATGTCATAAACTCGTCCTAAAGCCTGTATAGTATTTAGTTGAATAGTTTAAAAAAAAAAAATTAATAAAATATCATTAAAACAGCGGTCAACGTTCATTATAATCCTTTGCTAATTATTTCTGCATTATACTTATTTACTTTACTTGCAATTGAATAGACTTTTTAAGTAAAATAATGACATTTAAAAAATAATTCATAAAATTGAAAGAGGTGATTTTGAGAAATGTTATCTTTTATAACAGCACCAATGTTCATTTGGTCCTGATAACACTCCAAATTTGGTTATCAATAAGATTTAGTTGAGTCTAAAGAGACTAAATTATTATATTTGCTATGATCTACGTAATTAGTTTGAATAGTTAGGAAACTTTTGTAGTAATTCGTCCTTTAATGGCTCATCTATATTTACTGATTTGCCACGCCCCTACACCAGACGCGCCTCTCGTGTTATTTCCTTTATGGATTTACAAAAGTATTTCTTCTTCTTAGGTTTTGCAACATTACTTCTGATTGGTTAACAATTTATAACCAATCAGAATCAATACTCCAAAACTTAAAATTACTAAAAGGATAATGAAATTGATAAATCCACTAAAACAAATAACACGGGAGACGTAACCAGGTAGTAGCGGGGGGCTGTATATATAGACGAGTCCTTGACGAACGACTAAATTAGGCCTCGAAGATGAATTAACTCCTCAACACGTTAACAAATATAGAAATAATAAGACAATGCAAGAATTGGAAGAAGATTGTACACAAACTATAGACACTACCTTTTTTTTAAATTCAATTAAAATAATTAGTGGATATATTGCGAACATCAACAAATTTAGTTGTTTTCCCTATTGCCAGATAGCTCCAAATTTGAAACTAAAAAGGAAATACATTCTCACGATTTTGGTCACAATATTGCCCACGTGCCAAATTTGATAGAAAATCAGTTCCGTAAAATGGCTGTAGAACACTCTACAGATGACAAGCAACAAACATCCTTTCAAAAAAACACTTATTTGGATTTAGGGTTCTCCAAACACATATTTCCGTAAACGATTCCATATCGACTTTGTTTGAGGTAACACATAATATTCACAAACTATATATATTGGAGAAGTTAAGAAAATAATCTTATTTAAAACGTTTTATATAATTTTGTCCTCAAACCTACTGTAGAAACTACAGAAAATATCTCAAATTCAATAATAATAATTACAAATTTTACTTGTAAATTTATCCTCGCGTATAATACATCACAATCATGAAGAGTAATGATATTTTTGTAACTTAAATTCTTTTACATGTATCATATATGAAAGTTAAAATTTATTAATGCAAACATCATTCATATATTCATATTACAGAAAACATAATTTCTTCCACAATATTCACAGTTTTTGATTTTACAATTTTTCTAAATCCCTAGGGAAGAACGAAATACTCGTCAGCATACAGCATGTTTGCTCAGTGGAACATCCTTTCCATGAAAAAGGGTTAAGAGGCGTTTTCTATCCTTGTTTATTACATTTAACCATTGTTTGAACAAACCCTTTCAGGATTCTGTTTCTACGGCAACTGCTTTATCGAACAATTCGCCCGTAGTTACTGAAAAGATATTGAAAAAAATCAGCGTTGAATTTAACGTACAATTTGGTATTATGATTTAGAATCAGAAATAATACAATAAGAAGATTTGGAACATCTTAAATTTTAAAACTTTAAATATATAATCACGCTTATAAACATAATGGAAGAACAAACAAAAAATGGTTTACTATCACGTCTAAAATTTTAGATTTGGTGTTATTTTATTTTGGTTAGATTTGTTTTGTCTAACCAAAACCTGTTTTAACCAATTTGTTCAGTCTTTGAAGAACGAATATCTCAAAATCTGTAAAAAACTAAATCGATCAAATTTTAATAAAGGATAAAAGTATATGTCATAAATGAAAGGAAAATAATTAACTTACAAGTAAATACATTGGAAATAATGGAAATAAACCAGATTCTAAGAAAATTTAACAAAATATATGTTTTCGGTTTTTTAACAGTTACAAGATTTTTTAATTTATATATATTGAAATTATCCTTATCTTTTATAATTGAAAATAAAACTTGAACACATTTTCTAACAAATACGTTTATTAAATCTGATAGTTTCGAAGACAATGTCGTCATCTTCAGTGATGATGAACTAACTTGTTATCAAAATAAAACTAACTCTTGTAAATAACATAATTTGTTAGACCTATTATAATTATACGAGTTAGTTATAGTGATTAAATGTAGTTTTTTATCCAAAAGAACAACGTTTTTGGGTAAGAGATCGTAAATTATCACTAAAGATTAAGTTAAATAAAAATAAATATTCTTGATTGGGCAATTAATTGAGAAGTTACGAAAGACTGAGATTATTTTCAAAAACAATTTTTACGAGTTGGGGAGATGAGGGTTAGGAGACATAAACACAGGTAATTACTACAAAAAACATCTATTTTGATTCGAAAAATCTTAAAATATTTACTAAAACAACGGTAGACAAATTTTTAAATTTCAGATTTCTATTCCTTTCACCCGAAATTCTTACCCTATACACCCTCTACTTAGGTTAGGTGTTTAACTCCACATATACTCAACACATCAAATAAAATTCGCTTCATATATAGTGAACAGCGAATTTTAACAATAATAACACAGTAACGATTCCTTAATTCACTGAATTGTTGATGAATAACGGAAGTTAGAAATATTGGAATTGTGAAAGGATCTCAGCAATCCAATCGATCAATAGTGGCAACCGAATATCCGCAAAAGACATCAATTTCATTTTATTTCATACCCTCAAGCCGTTGTTTTCTTACCAAGTTTTTACTTGGAAACATTTCCTCTGTTATTTCAGAAAGCGTCGGATTAAATGAGACAATTATATAGGTTATTCTACAGCAATGGATAAGAAACCAATTCTGTTCAAGTCATAAAATGGGTGATATTCCTTTCTAATTAATGAAAAGCGGAAATGTTAATAATTGATAACTCTAAGGATAATATTCGAACAAGATAAGCTTTCTTTTAACTGGTCTATATGTCAATTCGTCTAAATGTTAGTGAACTTCTAATACGGCAATTCAATATGTATATTCAACTGTATTTTACAGAATGGGTTTATTTAAAAATTAGTATCTAAGCTTTATGGCCTCCTAATTTCTACTCTAAGATCGAACATAAATATAAGATAGACTATAATAATTTAATATATAAATTAAGCACTAACATCCCTGCCTCTCCCCCATTAACATCCCGATTTTCAGTTATCCGCAAAATCACCGAATCAAAGTCGATTCTCCAGTTATTAAATTCTATGAATATAGGCAAATATTCAAAAAAACTAGCTAACCGATTTCAACAAAACACATACATTAATAAATTCCTTAACTTTATAGGTTTTGTCTGCCGTAACAATTCACCCATCCCTTTCAAATTCCATCGTATTTCACATTTAGAAACAAACGTCTCCACGCAAAGATAAATATTAGTACAAGAATCTAATTCCAACCAAAAGTCTCTTTAAAATATTCATTAAAGGTAATGATATTTGGCGTAGAAGGAGTTTCCCTTTCTCCTGTAAAAGGATGTTTCTCCCTTGGGAATTTTAGTTCTGCGAGTACACATTCTGTTCCTAGAAAGTATACCCTTCCATCCCTTGGGATTCTTGGAAATGTTCCAAGAAAATATGAAGCAAAAGAAGTGAAGTTAATTTATTGTACAGAGTTCTTAACAGGAATTGAAGGGTTTTTACTAATGATTTTAAAAGTTTGAAACAGAAGATGAGGTAAAGTATTAATTTTATTTCTCATTCTATATATCAAATGGAAGTAGTGTTATGGAGAAAATCTGTAATTTTTGATCCCCTTTGAAGACGAAGAACGTTTAAAATGTTTCTTTATATGTTCACACTTTATTATCACAATCTGTTTGGAGTTTTTTTAAACCAGTTTACGTGGTATATAACAAGTTTTAAAACCTTCGACCGCCGTTTTTGACTGATCTCTCCGTTTTTATGATCTTAGAAAACCGAAAAATTTATCGTAATTAGCGGTCACAAAAATTGAAAATAGGAACATGAAATTTGGAATAAGAACTTTAGTGTAAAATTTACCCCTATTGAAGTTCAGAAAAATCGTAACCATCAAAGTAGTGAAATACAAAAATAAGCTGTTTAAACAGATTTAAATAAACTTATCCTACTTGTCGTGTTGATTTACAATTCAACATTTCCTACAAGGCTCAAGAAAACCAACATTTTAGGATTACATTTATATGATACGCATATATTAAATTGTATCAATCGGTTGGGTAAGGCAGTCTTCAATTGATACCCAAGAGAATTTTTGGCTCTTAATTACGTATGAAAAATTTTAATTGCCGTAATTTAATGTTTCAAAAATCTTATACACGTCATTGAAAAGCACTTTAATTTTATCTATCGATGATTAGGCTAACATACAACCCTCGATAAATCATAGCATCCAGATCGCCAGTATTTTTCTATCCTGCAGCTCCACTCTACTGTTACGAATGTCCAAAATGAAACCAGCTTCATCCACCATTCCATCCAACCATTGCAACTTGGTCTATCCATTCTTCTTTTACTATACATCCTCTCGTCAAAAATATTATGGAAACCTCATTGTTTTATATTTAGACACATGACTGGCTTATTAATTTCAACCTACTCTGGTAGTGTTTGCCAATTCTGCATCTCTATAAAGGCACATCAGTTGGTTTACTATCTCCAAGTTCCTCCATCTCTTACATCACCAAACATTCTCCTCTCAAATGCCCGCAGATGTATTTCGCATTTAACAACCATACATCAATACTGCCTTATTAAGGGCTTACAAGTGGATCTTTGACTTGTGAGAGAGTTATATTCTCTTTAAGTGCTGCTGTATTCCAAAGTACCCTTTCTCCCCTTCGGGTAAAATAACAATGTAAACAACATTTTCTCACAGGTACCTTCTTAAGTTGCAAATAAATCGTATAGGTCATCATCGCTGTAGAAAATTCAGTTATAAAATGAAAACTGTTACAAACCCTGTTTTAAAAATGGAAATTTCACAAAATAGGCCGTTCCGATTTTGATTAAATCTAAAAGCGATTTTAGTCTCGTTAGTCTTACAACTAAAAACGGAAGTTACTTTGTTAAACCGAAAAGTAAAACACAATTATGGCTCCAGAGTAAAAATTAAACAATTATAAAGCCACAAATCAAATTAGGAGTTATGTTTAGGAGGTGTCCATGACACGAGAAAAGCAAGCGGAAGTTTAATCTATGTGTATAAAATAATATTCAGTTCATTAGGATCAAGTTTCAGTTATGAACTGCTTTAGCTGACATTTTACAAATATAAGGAGATTCGAAAGAGTTGAAAGACTGATGAGGCGTCGTGACGCCTAAGGTGTAAAATAACTAAATATTTTGTTTCTGAGTATTCAGACGAGCGAAAAGCTTCGGAAATACTAGTGCAACGTATTTTAGAGTATTTCCACTGAATGTAAAGTCTAACCTGAGGCTATTAAATGTGCAAATGACATCATAATATGCTTTTTATAAAGAATATTTTGTTAAAATCACCTACTAAGGAAATAATTAAAAATGTATTTTTAAAGTCATAACATCATTACGTCATTACCAAGATGACGTTTCATTGATTAAGTTATCATTTTCAGTTGCTACGTCGACACAAATCTTTCTAACACTAAACTAACTTTGCAAGATTGGCCTTGTCTCTTTACATTTAGTGTTACAAAGTGTTCTACAGATAATGACTTGGTCATTAAAAAGTAGCCTTGTTGTGAATAAATTTGTTGTCTTTTTTTTATTTAGTGATTGAAGTTTTCAAAAATGTTGACAATTTCAAATATAACACTACATCATTCTTTACATTAAAGAAAAAATTTAGTGAACTTTACTAACTAGCTTAGTTTGGTGGTCCTTTTAATATGATTCTTACTCAATAATATTGGTAACCAAATTTCAAAAAGGTCGTAGTTTGAAATGATTTTTCGTTACTTCCTTCATGTCTGTAGGAACCATAAGCGTTCTTTCTCTATATACTAATACCGGTAGCTGCCAAACAATCAGGTTCACACAACAAAAATAAATAAATTTGGCAGCGGTTAAAAATGTATTTTTAAAGTCATAACATCATTACGTCATTACCAAGATGACGTTTCATTGATTAAGTTATCATTTTCAGTTGCTACGTCGACACAAATCTTTCTAACACTAAACTAACTTTGCAAGATTGGCCTTGTCTCTTTACATTTAGTGTTACAAAGTGTTCTACAGATAATGACTTGGTCATTAAAAAGTAGCCTTGTTGTGAATAAATTTGTTGTCTTTTTTTTATTTAGTGATTGAAGTTTTCAAAAATGTTGACAATTTCAAATATAACACTACATCATTCTTTACATTAAAGAAAAAATTTAGTGAACTTTACTAACTAGCTTAGTTTGGTGGTCCTTTTAATATGATTCTTACTCAATAATATTGGTAACCAAATTTCAAAAAGGTCGTAGTTTGAAATGATTTTTCGTTACTTCCTTCATGTCTGTAGGAACCATAAGCGTTCTTTCTCTATATACTAATACCAAGGTAGCTGCCAAACAATCAGGTTCACACAACAAAAATAAATAAATTTGGCAGCGTATCAGCTAAAAATCATTTACTGAGCTAAGCGAAGTAATATTTTAATTAAACCATTTTATCAGTTTGATTGTGTATTTGTTACAAAATGACAGCCGTCCCGCTTATAATTTTCAATAACGTAAACCAGAATAAAAAGTTAAATTTCTAATTAAATAACGTGTCACAAATTTAATTTAATATATAAATCAGTAAATTATATAAAAACTATAATTAATTACTGCAATCTTTATAAAAGTTAGCAATAAGATTCTTTACTGCTAAGTCGATTAATGCGCGAGAAACGGTTTTTATTTTAATTTCCGTTTTGAAATGGTGACCACTCAAAACAGTTAATACACGGTTCCAAGCCATGAATGCAGGCGCTTCGACTAAGAATACAAGTGGTCGTTCAAAAATATTAAATTCGGTAGTGTAAACATTAGCCTACATAATGAACAGTTAAAGGTCGATCGGTCTTAAAATGAATATTTTCATTGAAATTGTTTTCTGCCATTATATACTTGAACAAAAAAATATAAACATCCACAGAAATTACTTTCATACGTTTTATAAGATTACTATCTGATGGCCCCAGTTTCACATGGGGATAGTTGAGATAGTTTTATGAATAAATAATTTGTTACCACAACACTGATGGTGGTGATATGGAAATACAATATGCTCAAATACAGCAACACACCAAATTTAATTAAATCGACCCACAAATAAAAAATATGTTACTTGTTATAGGGGTAAAAAAGACCCTTATAGTAGAACATTTTCAAAACCCTTTCTTAGTACGCGTCTACAAACCTACCTCAAGCGACGATAAAAATCCATAGCTCTAGGCTTCTTGGATACAGAGATTTTCTTTAGTGGTAAAAAAAACACCCTTGTAGTGGAACATTTTCAAAACCCTTTCTTAGTACGCGTCTACAGACCTACCATAAACCATCAAGGCTTCTTGGGTCCCAGAGATATGCTTTAGGGGTATAAAACAACCTTTGGAGTGGAACAATTTTAAAACCCTTTCTTAGTACGCGTCTACAGACCTACCATAAACCATCAAGGCTTCTTGGATCCCAGAGATATGCTTTAGGGGTATAAAACAACCTTTGGAATGGAACATTTTCAAAACCCTTTCTTAGTACGCGTCTACAGGCCTACCATAAACCATTAAGGCTTCTTGGATCCCAGAGATATGCTTTAGGGGTATAAAACAACCTTTGGAGTGGAACATTTTCAAAACCCTTTCTTAGTACGCGTCTACAGACCAACACCAAACCATCTAGGCTTCTTGGATCCCGAGATTTTGAGATCAGTCTGTTGGTTTTGATTTATATATATATATATATATATATATATATATATATATATATACAGTATATATATATACATATATAATTGTTACAAAATATCATATTAATTATTCAAACAACAGTTACAGTGTTTTATTCTCGGATGTTTGTTTAAAATGTGGTAAGAGTTTCATGAATATATCAATCTCAATATGGTAGCTTTATGGCACCAACAGTGGTAGAGATAATGGATTTGTTTTAGTTCAGACAGTCACTATTCCAGGGTTTTTATACTTCGATGAGTACAGCATAACATTATGTACCACTATGATTTTTATAAATTGTAAATTCCAATCATAAAGCCATTAACCATTTACATTATATTATTCCTTCCTGTGAGTGGTGTCCCTGTTATATAGCTATGATACTACTTACTTTTAATTATTGATATAAAAATAATATTGTGTCACATAAGCACTATCTACATTCTATTTACATAAACGGTTTATTGTAAACCTTTACTGTTCGCACAAACACTACTGTATTATTAGTGAAACAAGTAGATAGTACGTATTTATGTTTGCAATTCGAAATATGCCAGTTAGCAGTTTATAATAATCTGATTTCTGTAATATAAATTCCCTGAACTTCAACCTTATTAGGAGAATCGATAATAACCGTGGAAAGAGTGAAGTTTGTTTACAGTTAGCCTCGGGAATAGGAGGGATGGGGGAGGGGAGGGGATGGAGGAGAAACCACGTCCTAGATGTTACAATAATCTCTATCCTTGTTATTTTACCTTTTTTCTATCATTTTCCTTGAAATAAAATCACAATTTATAAGTATAAAATTTCTATTAATTGCAATTTGCCTTATTTAAACGCACGCACTGGAAACTGCAGAATGTTCAATAATACTAATTGTAGAGTAAATAGACAAGTCTTTTGGCCTCTTTTATAGAGAGTGGTCCACTGAAGATGGTTAGCATTAAAATCTCTAAAACTATAAGAGATACTAAGAACTATATATGGGGATAGTTTTCCCACGTCTTTTCTATGGGAAAAATATGTTATCCAAATTTGAAAAGTCGCCACTATTTTCCAATATAGTGGCCAATATAGAGTGATTTAAATAACTTTATCTTAAAATTGAGTTAAAAATTTAATTGTCCCCAGAATATTAAACAGACAGTATATTTGAATATTATTAAATTAATTCACTTCTAGGTCCTACCTTAAAACTTTTAGTAGTTATTCAAACTATTGTTTCAGATTTGACGAATACACAATAAAATATAATAGATACAATTCTTTAAGGTAGGGCTAACACATGTATTGCTATTTAAAAATAAATAACAAACACATTGGAAAACGACGGTGACTTTTAAACATTTGGATGACATATTTTTAATTTCCATGACAAGTAAGGAAGGTTCCCTATATAATTCTACGATGTTCATAAAACATGTGTAACAACTGTTTTAAACAAACTCACTCTACTAGATACCCATTGATCTACTAACACATTAGAATATTTCCTACGAAATCCATGAAACCAACTATTGAACATTGCATTTAGAGAAGCTGCTTGTTTTACATTTTATGGTAGAGCTGGGTAAGAACCACGACGACGTCTATTATTTTAGGTATTTTTCAATTATTAAGTTATGAAATGAATATATAAGTTCTGAAAATTAGGTCCAATTTGCTAACGATTACTCATTTCAGAAATCCTAATGCTGATAATCTAGAGATGAACATTCTGTATAGTCTAATAATGAAGCTTCACTCTTTCTTTATTAATAGTTCTGGAAGTTTTTTTTTTTTGGAAGAGGCTTCCTTTCGGTAGAATTACTTGTTTAAGACTTTCCTGGGAGTAATGGGGTGGTGTCAAATCATATGTCTTTAATGGTAAAAGTATCATGTGATACATCATTTTTCGTAGGTCGTGATGAGTAGAGAGAGAGAAGACACAAAATGTAATTCCGCTGAGGCAATTCAAAATAAACAACGCTAACGTTAGACGAAGTGTATAAATCAAATCATTTTTATTTGCCCAGTTCACGAAGTACGTTTGGTAATCACAAAACTCTGTTATTCATATTCACTTTTCATGGACTCATGAAAGGAAATGCTTATTTACTATGTACGTCTTTGGCTTCATTGTCGTTAGTGGCCACACATTTTAAGATAGGCGAGTTTAATTTGATATATAGGACTATAGTGTGGTCGTATAGAACACAAACTATTCAGGAAATCGAATTCAAAATGTCAAAATGGCAATTCAACCAGTTATGTTATTCATGTTTCATGTGCTATTCAACTTATAATAGACTAAATTAGATGTAAATTTGCAACACTGATTGTAACGATAAGATATTTGTATGGGGTCGAAATCCTGTAAGGTAGAATTACCACCACGAGCCAATGGAGGGTTCTTCGCTTCAAGGTTCACCAGAGACGCTATCACGAGCGAAGCGAGTGTAATCTTTTTAATATAAACACATCTACGATGTACAGAAAACATGTGTAACAACTGTTTAAAAAAAAAACTTACTCTACTAGGTACCCATTGATCTACTAATACAATTGAATATTTCCTATAAAATCCAAGAAACCAACTTTTGAACATTACATTTAGAAAAGTTGCTTATTTAAATTTTATGGTAGGGCTGGGAAAGTACCACGATGGAGCCTATTATTTTAGGTAATTTTCAATTATTAATGTTGCGATGAGAAAATATTAGCTCAGAAAATAATGTCGTATTTGCTAACGATTACTCTAAAGCCTACTTATAACATTAAAAAAAAAAAAAAAATGAAAATGGCAGGCAGTGTATAAAAAAGAGATAACACCTTATTCAAAAACCCTTGTAATAAACAACCTAAATCTAAGATAAAATAATCGTAAATCATTTTCAATACTACATTTAACGAGATAATTTAAATTTAAAGTACGCCTAAAGGTGGAGCGTCTCTTAGTCGACGGAACATTCAGATAGATTTGCATAATTTGTTTAAAGACTTTCATATAATCTTGGACACCCCTAGGCACAGCTCTACGCAAGAGAGAGGTGCCGTTATATTTCACGCAAGAAAAACGTTCACAATAAAGTGGAAGTATGGAATTTCTTTCAAATTAGATTTACAGGACAGGGAAAGTGTGCATTAAGAAATTTCCAAATATATTTCTATTTTATTCATTAACAAGAAAATGAATTGTATAAGGAACAATTTTTAAGGTGTTTTAATAGTTTATAACAAAACAAAAAATAGTTTCCCTATCAACTTTTTTAATTAAAAATATCACAATGGGAAATACATGATTAATAAAAGCCCCAGTAAATTTAGTAAACGCCCTAATTTAGTTAACTTAGAGAGTTCCCTAGTTTTAATCCAGTTTTTAATGGCCACCATTTCAAAACTTATTAACGGTTTTAACAGTTACCAAACTTAATTTAAGAGATAGAATTCGCAGTAAGTTTGGAAAAATGGAACATTTTAAGAGTTAAAACTGGACCAAAGTTACTGTACTATACTAAATGATATTCGATGTTTTGTCAAGAAAATTTACAAATAAAATGAAACCTTTGAAAAATATTTCATTAGTTTAAAAAATGGCGTCAGGTCAAAATGTCTCAAGTAGGATATCTTACAAACTATTAACTATTTTTTTGTACAAATTTCTTTCATCGAAACAGAATGTTTTAGGTTGCTATCTGAAGGATAACAGAGAAGTGTACAACATTCATAAGTATACGATTTTTACTATTATGGAATATGTTACACATTACAATTTGTGAGATACAATATATTGTTATAAAATTGTTAAAGCTGAAGAGACTATACGTCGGCACAGAAAATCAAAAAGATTGGATTCCAATTAGCTTCCAATTTGATATTTTTTTGATAAATCTTTCCACATCTGGCAGACTTTGAGTTTGTAACTGGATACTGCTAAGTATGTTATGACATAAAATAATGAGGTTGGCAGGTTGGTAGAATTTGATCGCTTGAGCTCGTATGAAATGAAAACAGCAAATTACGCAGAACTGATATTCTTATCAGTCTACTGATACGAAAGAGTTAATGCATTGTGTAAGATGCTAATAAAGAATCTTAGATAAATTCCGATAACATATTCATTTGTGTGATAGTGGAGAAAAGTCCGTATAACCAATAAAGACAAACTTAATTAAAACTGCCATGATCATTTTGGGGATAGTTTATCAACCAATTATACAAAAGAATGTCACCTTTAAAGGGTATATACGTTATTTCACTAAATAGTGTTTA
>OY740775.1:600000-796915 GCA_963513935.1 Aphrophora alni
GTTACGGTATGTGGATTATCAGTGCAGTTTACGAGCCCTGCCGTAAGCAGTTAGTTGTAGCTGCTTGCTCCTCACAGTTCAAGTGTTTAAATTAGGCCGAATTAATAGTCACTAAGAAAGCCCTTTTATACTGTTATTACAATCCGCGATTAGCAGAAAATAACCAAAAATCCTTCCGAAACAAGATCAGTGTCTCACAGGTCAAATGTCTATGTTAGACTCAAAGAGTACAATCCCAAAATCTATAAGGTACTACTGTTAAGAACCTTACAGAGAACGGTTTTAGTACGTTTTATTACAACGAATAAGTTACGGTATGTGGATTATCAGCGCAGTTTACGAGCCCTGCCGTAAGCAGTTAGTTGTAGCTGCTGGTTCCTCACAATTCACGTGTTTAAATTAGGCTAGATTTATACTCGTCTGGAATACCCTTTTATACTGTTGTTACAATCCGTGATTAGCCGAAAATAGCCGAAAATTCTCGATCTCTTCCGAAACAGGTCCGTGTCTCACGGGTGAACTGTCTATATTAGATTGAAAGAGTACACTGCCAAAAAATCTATAAGGTACTACTGTACACAACCCTACAGAGACCGATGTTTGAGTGATAACTTTGACAAATCGCCTAAAATGTACTGTAATAATGTACTTATTAAAAATAATTTCGCAGAAAAAATATACAATAGTATTAATAATACCTAATTTCCTATCACAAAGATTGGAATAAAGAACTGTATCATTAAGTAATCCTGAATTATTTCTAACTCCACGTTATTGTACTGTTGTTAAAAATCTTATAAAACACTGTTTTGCAGTCTAACGTTCAAAATAAATTTTAAATAAATAGTAAAAACCATGTTTGAGATTAGGTTGTTAATTAAATATTTGCTTAATATACAGATATAATATATCCGAAAATTGATGTAAGAATAAAAATAAACGAGTAAATACTTATCTTTGTTAAGATAATAACACACCAAAAACACTTCATTAACTTCACAACAAAAACACTCCATTAACTACACAACACAAACCTTCATTAAGTACAAAACACTAACTATAAAATGTCAACCGATTTCACTATAATATTTTATTCTTATACGACACTTTGATAACTCAAAATAAACCGAACCGTTGAAAAACACAGTGGTTACAAAACCCATAATATCCTTTGTGGAGACTGCAAGAGTTATCGTAACCGCAACTTCCTTACACAGACTTAT
Organism: Aphrophora alni; assembly: GCA_963513935.1. Classification (NCBI taxonomy): domain Eukaryota; kingdom Metazoa; phylum Arthropoda; class Insecta; order Hemiptera; family Aphrophoridae; genus Aphrophora; species Aphrophora alni. The sequence continues at coordinate 601,224 of OY740775.1, forward strand.
CTGAGAATTCAAACGTTTTTAATGGGATTTTTATAAACTTTTTAATTTAGAATTACATATAAACACATAATAAATTTGTGAATGGAATGTTGACGTGTAAAGTAAAAGATGTGTTATGAAAGATGTGCTGTAATAAATTTACAAAATAGTATGACGCTCTACTAGTTATTTAACACAAGTCTACGGATTTTACTAGGCCCAAAAATCTCACTCATAAAGAAACAAATTTACCCTTCGAAGAGGTTTTAGCCAGCGAGGTATATTGCGCTGTAGATTTTTATAGGAGAATAGTAAGAGTTGAAGAATAAAAAACCTAATCTAGTTTATGACACCGTTTTTCTTCATAACAAACACCAAAACAAGACCCGAAGGTAATATGTTATTTCAAATTAGCGTAGGCAAGGCAGATTAATGATAACTTTATGATTGATGTCCAAACACATTAATGTCCAAAACCCTATGACTCTTATGAAATCCTCGCGCTTCTATGTATAAAATAATAAATTATGTAGCTATTATATTATAAATTATCTTTAATTGAGACAATCAGGAAAAATACCGTTTACGCTAAGTAATTAATACACTTAGAGTTGACAAAATAATACCACCCTCACTCTCTCGAAAATCAAAGTCGAAGTTCCAATGTACGAGGAGGAGGATACGATTTTCTAACTCACTTCACTCGAAATATCAGTTTTATGTATAGGCTATCGATATTCATAATTTTACTCCTGATATAACAAGTATTAAAACTTTAACTCTGCCCACGTATTCACGCTGCAACAATCCTAACTGTATTTCCACTAGACTAAATTAAACAAATTGTAAGTAACCCCTGTGCACTAGAGTAGTAAAATCTAATAGGCTGAGTCTAAACGACAATTTTCCCGGTCTCTCTGCCTTACAAGTTCCTTATACTTAACTAAATTCCTCTGGTTTAAATTGTTTTAAATGATTGCCTAACATAATATAACATAATATGATAGGTATAAAAGTCAAATATAGACAGAATAAACTTGTACTTACGTATTCACGCAGATCAAACTTGGAACTGAACTGGCATCTGAGAATCGAAACTGAAGGTTTTTATAGTAGGGGTAGCTATGTAGACTAGGGGGGTGATAGCTTATAAATGTCACGGCTATTTTTGCTAGACCAACGCTATGCACTTACATGTGAACAGATGTCTGTTTGTATACTGGTAAACGTATATTTATTTTTGTAAGACCCCCACTATGCAATTTATTGCATACGAGCATATGTGCATGTGTTTGGGAATTGGCATTCGCTATATTATGTTCTTTGCTAAACTAAAAAAAAAAAAAAGTTAGGTTGCTGTCAGCCCACGCTGAAAAACTGGAAGTCTAACGGTTAAAGCTCAATTTGGTGCATTTTATATTAAAAAACAAGATAGTGGACTTTTGGGACGCATGTTGGGGGTTATTATGCAAGCCTAGCGGTTTAAAAACAAGCCTCGCGGTTATAACACAATACGGTGTAATTTAAGCTGAAAACCATATGACTGGCAGGTATAACACAAGTATGTGCAGCTTACTCTACCAAAAACAAAGATGGCTGACGAGTAGGTCCCAAGTCTTTGCAGTTTATGTTGAAAAACAAGAAGGCGGTCAGTTAGGCCACAAGTCAATGTAATTTACAATAAAACCCAAATGCTGTCATTTATGTTGCAAGTCTGTGAAGTTTACTCTACCAAAAACATAGATGGCGGTCGGTTAGGCCCCAAGTCGTTGCAGTTTATGTTGAAAAACAAGAAGGCGATCGGTTAGGCCACACGTTGGTGCATTTTACGTTGAAAACCAAAATTTTGGCAGTTATGCGCAATTCTGTGCATTTTACTGTACTAAAAACAAAGATGGCGGTCGGTTAGGACACAAGTCGGTGCAGTTGAAGTTATAAATGGACGATTCTGATTGGTCGAGAAACGGTCACGTGACCAAATGGACGATTCTGATTGGTCGAGAATAACTCCATAAGAGCCCATGTTAAGACCAAATCCCTGCCCTGACTACTACTAATGAGGATAATAAATTTGATAAAAAACTGAAAAAATCTAAATTTTGATGAATTGAGGCGGTCAGTATGGGGGGGGGGATTAACATGAAGAAATTTAACAATATCTTGTCTACTGTAGACCTTTTTGTCAACCTATTGTATGTGTAACTTTTTACATCCCCCCCCCCTAAAATTTTTCATTTTCAGTTTTGACAAGGAACTGCTCTGTTTTGTTTGCTTTGTTTTGAATCCACATGTGTTGATATTTGTTTTAGTTTGAAATGTATTAATGTAGTTCTTTCTACATTTCAGATTGGTGCTGTCTTGATGCGTTTGTCATCATCTTAACAAGCGGAAAGTAGAATATAGAAAACAGGTAAGCATTACTTCATAGAATAGGATTAGTTACTTTGATGGTTTAATTCATTAATTCAAACGTGGGGTAGCTCTTGTTTTGAGTTTAAATGTTGTTAGGTTTGCGCTCCCTGCTCGTTTCGCTCGCCAAACAGTATCTAAATACATAATAAAGTATAATGTAGATCAAGGCCAACACTTAGGTTAAGAGGCATTGTAAAGGTTTGTTTTTCTAGTAGCGACTCATCGTTCATCGATCACTGCAGGCAATGAAACGTTGAGGTGTTTGAAAATTTCCTTTTCTATTTTATTTTCAGAGCGACTATTAAATCAATAATTTCTAAATTATTGTTTAATATACAAGGTAGATGTCGATTCTTTTGTGTAAACTAAATAAACTGCTTGTTTTTTTTTGAGTGAGGAGGATGATGATTTTAAATTCAAAACTTTTCCAAACTGAGAAAAACCAGAAATTCAAATTAAAAACAGGTTTTCTCAAATTCATGATGAACAATTTGATGTAAGATGATGAAAGTAACGTGATAAATTTAGGTCCCTTCATAGTTTGTTTTCGTTCCGAGTTTGATTGAAGAAGAAAGAAGTAAGCAAACAATAGACATATCTACTCGATCAGTTTTATAGAGGAAAAACTTGTGGTTGAGCATTTTATCTAAATTTAATAATTCTAATTTAATCTCGTATCAAGGAAAGCGCAAATCGGAGTTTTCATCCACTGTCTCAATTCAGTTTTCATCTTCATATTTCGAAAAATTAAATTTGAAATTAAGATGGATACATATAAATAAATATTGAGCTTGACTTGTGAGAGAATTTTAGATAGAAAAAAACGGGAACACAAGATCTCACAAAAATTACCTTTACTTAATCAAACACGTTCCAACGTCAAAGTCGGCATCCTCAGTGATACACGAGCTACAATAATAGTCAGTTTATTGTAGCTCATGTATAACTGAGGATGACGACTTTCTCGTTGAAATGCGTTTGATTAAGTAAAAGTAATTTTTGTGAGATCTTGTGTTCGAGTTTTTTTTTCTATGAATACGTGTGTTAAAATAAATAAAATAAAAAATACACACTCCTGGATTTTACAACGTGAGGTAGGTTCCTTTTAAAACTATAGGTACTAATATAATGATTAATAATATACAGTATAATGCATCTTAATAAGTCTGTTGGGATAATATAAAAGTTTTTCAGTGAACTAAATGATTTTTGATTATTTGTTCAATTGCACAGTTGTAAGATATCCAAATGAAAAAGATATACAATATTCCACAATAAACACTTTATTTGTACAGTACAAATATTACGTTGAATTTCAAGGCCAGGATTGATTGTGTACTAGAGACAATTGAGTATGGAAACATCGTCTTTTATAAATAAAGTGTAGCCTATATTGCGTTTTCTTTTATTTGGCTATATTATATGTCCAACTGTTTAAAATAAACCATTATTAAAGTGCTACTTGGAGAAAGCTTTTTGGGAGCATTGTCATTTCACGTTATGATAAAGTTATAACTGAACAAAAATTATAATTAGGCCTAATAATGATTTATTAAATTAAGTGACGAACTTATTTTATTGACTATTCGATAAGATTTTTTTAAGAACTATGATATGCGTAATCGGGGAATTGTTGGAAAGGCTGCAACACTGGAAAGGACTGGAGTAAAACAAATTTAATAGATATGAAGCTGTGGTGCAAGGGATACATAGATTGTTAATGTATTTCTGCGCTTGCGTGATAATTTGACAGCGAGTCATTACTATCCAGCATTACTCAAGCTACATAACTACTAACCTAAAAACATTGACCTTGTCTACAGCGTGTGATTTTATTAGTATATTCTTCCACTTGGGACATATTTTACACTTAAATGCATAGCTTTAGTTAGCTATTCTTCAGTATCCATTTTAAATAGTACTGAGAGAGAGAGAGAGAGAGAGAGAGAGAGAGAGAGAGAGAGAGAGAGAGAGAGAGAGAGAGAGAGAGAGAGAGAGAGAGAGAGAGAGAGAGGGAGGGATGGAGGGGGGAGAGAGGGGGAGAGATTGTAAAGTAATGAGTTTCATCTGACTCCTTGTCTGTTGGGAATCTCAAGGTCATAGGTTAGGAGGCCGGTAAATCGTGTTTTTGTTTTTAATGTTATTTCTAAGTTTTTTTAAGGTAAAGCATCTTCTTGCCAAATTTTGAAGGCGATAATGACTGAAATGGTTTTTCGCCATAATACACCAACAAAAAAATGTATTGAACTTTGCATTGTTGTTATATGTTCAGTTTTCTGTTTGTGACATCACTGTCCTGTAGTTTATGTGGAGAGTAATTTCATCATTTTATTTGATCGAATGTTTGGAGAAGATAAAGTTAATTTGGACAGAGGGAGGAAAGCGAGTTACTGATAACATTAGGAAAGAGGAAAGTGACGTTGCTTGTACATGTATTACGAAGACAGATCATCTTCTTGATACACTATGTAAACTCCAAACTAAAACAACAAGTCTTTATGAAGTATTTGCTGAGTAAACTGTAGGCCTACACCTACTTGTAATTGTAAAATGTATGTCATTGAATATAATCGGTCGAACGGTTCTTCAGATAATTAGGTTTAGGCGGCGGAAACGTCTTAAGAAACTAATGAAGGATATTTAAGTCAACGTTGTCATGTAACAGGAGATTCGGGTCAACGACATCCATTGTTTATGACAAAATATTGTCGTCTGTCCTATTTGAAACTGTTCAAGTGCCGAGACTTGATTGACAACCAAGCTGAGCAAATTATTCCACAGTGTTTAATAATCCGAGAAGAATCGAGTGCAAGAACTAGTTTTTTAATTATAGAAGAACATTACATACATTTGGTATCTTGTATCCGTAATAAATTGTGTACGCTTGATATGAGGCGTCGTGTTAGTGTGGGGTGAAATCGGTGTAAACAAAGTTCATACAGAGGAAACATTGGTTGGACCATATTCTTTAAGAAAACCAAAAGATCCATCTCGCAACACTTAAACCTTACCATCTCGGTGAGGGAGAACTTATATGTTCACGGTAATTCTGTAAATATCATGTTAACGAGAGAAAAATAGAGGCGGTCGAATTTTTTGATTTTTTAAGAAAAAGTAATAAATGTGACTTTACGTTCTTTCAAACAAATTTTTCGTTAAGTTTACGAATCTAATTGAAAATGTATGTATAATTTTCACGTATATTTTTTGTTTGTTTTAAGTACCTAATTAAAAAATTATTGTGGGGGAACGGGTCGGTTTGGAGCTTATAGATCTTGAAATAAAATCATACATTTTTTAAAATTAAAAATATGTCTGTATACAGAGGTTTGAAGAAATACACAAAATCGTGGTTTATCCAACTCTTGACGTTGTTCGCTGATAAGTCGGCAAACATTTCGTCAATATAATTGTTTTGTAATTTTTGTAATATTGAAAAATAAATCGCATCTACGAAGTTTTGAATGTTTAAAAATTAACGAAAAAACACGATTTTTCACCGAAAGCGTGCATTTATTCTAAGAATTAAAAAAGAACAAATTAAAAATAAAGTTGGTCATTTCCAGAAAACACAGAGATTAACAGAAAATACGGTGTGTCTCCCTCTTCTCTACGCAGTAGGATGGAATAATTTTCTTTTATTTAAGGTTTGGGCTACAATATGTTTCACAATATTTGATTGATGGCGGTAAAGCCCCGAGACGCCAAATTGGGAAGATATATTGTAGACCCCTTGGGAACTACAGTTGCTAAAATTGAATTTTTAAACCGAAAATTTTCGTTGTGAATAATTAGGACCCATAGGTTAAAATACTATTTTGAAGGCATCTTTCCAACGGGAGATATTTGCAGAATAATACACAGACTTTGTAAAAAAAAAAAAAAACCTCGGATTCAAAATTCATAAATCAATGGCAATCTTAACATCAGTTTTTGTCTACATGGAATGAGAAAATAAAAAGCGACACATTTGAGTTGTAGTGTGCGTTGGCACACCTGTATCAATATTCACATAACGAACGTAGGCTGTACAATTTTTGTAACAAATAGTACAGCTGGGAGAGTATTGTAGGTTTCACACCTCCCCTTACTGTAAGAATTAAATTTTAACACAAGTTATACGACCGAAAGCTATGTGATTTCTTATCCTTATTGGTAATTTCAAATGTTCATTACGGGAAATAATTGTTACCTTTATATGTTATTTTCTTTATTATCGGCATTGTAAAATATCTAGTTTACACCAGCCGCGTTAGCTGTGCGAATGGGAGACAGGGCTGAGAAACTCGGCATAACTGAAAATACAACTTAAATAATATCATTCATTCTTTTTGAATATAGTTCGAAATAATATAAAATTCACAAAATACCACAAACAATAAATTATTAAAAGTCTCACACTTTGTAAATGTCGAGAAATGTTTTTATTAAAAGGGTACGATTTTTTAAAAAAATGTCAGACACAGTGTGAAGATAAATTAGCGTCACGCACACGGCTAAGGTATAGTATATAATAAAGAATACAAATAATAAAACTTGGAATGCAGTTGATACGCTTGACATGATGTGTGAATTTATTTTGGTATCTTTTTGTAATATATCCGCTCCATTGCAGACCTCGATCTTATTAATAATATGACTTGATGACAAAGCGGGACAAAATTAGTTATTTTAGAACTTCGATAGGAACAAATTACAGAAAAGCCGTTACAAAAATCATTTTGAAAATTTTCAACCATTTTTTGATGACATATTCAATCTATAGTTAAACCCTAACGTATATACTGAAATTGTACCAAAATTTCGGCCTCTATTATTGTTCTGCTTTTGTACTAATTTTGAGGTTAGGTTTTTAAAGATATTGTTTTTGAGTCATTTATTTTTAAATTTGGGCATCATTTGAAACACATTTACTGTTAAACTTTGTAGGATGTATAGGTAAATAGTTATCATAAACAATTTTTATATTTTTTTTTGAAATCTGCCGACAATTTGAAATTTATCGGCCAATTTTGTAGTTAACCAACTTGCCCAACGATATGTCAAATCGAACGCAACGCACTAAATTTAAGGAAACTGACTTCTTCTTGAGGTTTACCAATGTATACGGTCACTACCAAGCACAGTATGCTGTATTGATAAAGTACTCAAATGGGTAGAATCGGATTTCCCATAGCCTCTGTTTCGGAGTTGTAATGTGGGAGTTCCAATTGTTGGATTTTGTACATTACGAATTTGATAAAACAGGGGGAGGAACAAAACTGTCCTAAATACAATGGTCAATGTCGTGAGCCTGACGTGGGCTCCTGCTGATAAGTTGGTACGTCTGCGGAGTAGAAAGGGTGGGTAGGTCACTATTTATGTTAAATTTATATGTTAGTTCTAGTTTAGAAGTAAAACCTTCTGATGATGGTAATCATGTTATTGATACATCACGATATTAAGTTAATGAACTAATGAATTATTATTGTGTTTTTAGTTATTGTGGTTAGGGGAATTGTTAATTAATATACTTAGAAATGTTTTTAAATGTACAATAAATAACGTTTTAAACATTGCCTGGTAGTACCAAAAGCGACAGCTAGTGGGATACGACATCAGCAAGTGAAAGATGCATGAATGTAGGCCTACAAATAGGATGTGCCAAGGTTGAACATCCAAATATAACTGAATGTTGACGCAAACACTCCTAGTCTCTTGTTTGAATCAGTTTTGTTCTTTTATGCTTTGTATATACAGTAGTTATTATCTTAGTTTGAATTGTCATAATAGTAGTTTTTTTTTATTTCAATAGTTTCGTTGTTATTGTTTGTGAAATTTGATTGATAGAATATTGCAGCCGTCTTAACGGTAATGGAACTGCCATTTTGTTTGGGTTTAGTAGTTATTGTAATATGGTTTTTAATAACAAATTTGATGTGATATATTTAAAATTGTATGGTAGATCAAGAGGTCTTACTAAGTAAAGTAAGTACGTTTGCTAGGCTCAAACGGGCTTCGTAGATGTGATATATTTAAAATTGTATGGTAGATCAAGAGGTCTTAAAACGGGCTTCGTAGATGTGTATATATTAAAAATTGTATGGTAGATCAAGAGGTCTTACTAAGTAAAGTAAGTACGTTTGCTAGGCACAAACGGGGTTCGTAGATGTGTATATATTTAAAATTGTATGGTAGATCAAGAGGTCTTAAAACGGGCTTCGTAGATGTGTATATATTTAAAATTGTATGGTAGATCAAGAGGTCTTAAAACGGGCTTCGTAAATGTGATATATTTAAAATTGTATGATAGATCAAGAGGTCTTACTCAGTAAAGTAAGCACGTTTGCTAGGCTCAAACGGGCTTCGTAGATGTGATATATTTAAAATTGTATGGTATATCAAGAGGTCTTAAAACGGGCTTCGTAGATGTGATATATTTAAAATTGTATGGTAGATCAAGAGGTCTTACTAAGTAAAGTAAGCACGTTTGCTAGGCTCAAACGGGGTTCGTAGATGTGATATATTTAAAATTGTATTGTAGATCAAGAAGTCTTACTAAGTAAAGTAAGCACGTTTGCTAGGCACAAACGGGCTTCGTAGATGTGATATATTTAAAATTGTATGGTAGATCAAGAGGTCTTACTCAGTAAAGTAAGCACGTTTGCTAGGCACAAACGGGCTTCGTAGATGTGTATATATTTAAAATTGTATGGTAGATCAAGAGGTCTTACTAAGTAAAGTAAGCACGTTTGCTAGGCACAAACGGGCTTCGTAGATGTGATATATTTAAAATTGTATGGTAGATCAAGAGGTCTTACTCAGTAAAGTAAGCACGTTTGCTAGGCACAAACGGGCTTCGTAGATGTGATATATTTAAAATTGTATGGTAGATCAAGAGGTCTTACTCAGTAAAGTAAGCACGTTTGCTAGGCACAAACGGGCTTCGTAGATATGTATATATTTAAAATTGTATGGTAGATCAAGAGGTCTTACTAAGTAAAGTAAGCACGTTTGCTAGGCACAAACGGGCTTCGTAGATGTGTATATATTTAAAATTGTATGGTAGATCAAGAGGTCTTACTAAGTAAAGTAAGTACGTTTGCTAGGCACAAACGGGGTTCGTAGATGTGATATATTTAAAATTGTATGGTAGATCAAGAGGTCTTACTCAGTAAAGTAAGCACGTTTGCTAGGCACAAACGGGCTTCGTAGATGTGTATATATTTAAAATTGTACGGTAGATCAAGAGGTCTTACTTAGTAAAGTAAGCACGTTTGCTAGGCACAAAAGAGCTTCGTATATGTGATATATTAAAATTGTATGGTAGATCAAGAGGTCTTACTCAGTAAAGTAAGTACGTTTGCTAGGCACAAAAGGGCTTCGTATATGTGATATATTTACTGGGAAAGTGTACTGGGAAAGTAAAAACACATTTGTACGAGAACAATAAATACAGTACAAATATTCTCTCTATTTTGCACGGGATATTATAACGGAACTTTATTTGAATTTTTCTCAAATTTCGCACCTTAGTTCCTGGAATATGAGTGGTTTCTAAAGGAATAAATGATCGGAAATTTTTAAACAGACCTCATTTTTTTCCTGCAAGAGCGTAAGTTTAGACAATTTTACGATCTCTGTACAATCATTTTCAATGGAGAAGTAGTCAAGCGATTTAATACATAAAATTACTCGAAGACATGAGCATTGTTTCATGAAAACGTATTAGCTACATGCCGTGTGTTGATATATTTACAATTATCCAAGCCGTTGTTCTAGAAAATTAATTTCAAACACAGATGAGTTGTACAAACAAAACATTCACTCTGAACTACATAGATATGTGACAGTAACCTTAGTCTAAATGTCAAGGGGATGGAAACAGCCTTGAAAACGGAACCGATCGTTACCGCTATTTATTTGATCGTGGATGGTTGCAGACAATCACGTTCCACTGGCCTACATACCCTAGTGCAAGTGTGAATATCACCGGCTGTATTGTCCACCTTATTGAAGCATATCAACTACATTTACAGTCTAAGTAACATTTGAAGTTGCAATTCTGGTGAATACATTTTTATAAAGATTATGCCAAAGAAATTAAGTTGACATAAATAGAAAATGCTAAATATTGAGAGTTTTATCTGAAATATATGACGAATAATGTACAAGTTTGGTAATTTGGTATCTAACCATATTTCGATGTTATTAATCTTTTAAGCGATTTTGATTATTCACTCTATGGAAAACCTTTCGTAACATTAAATTTCAACTTTTCTAAGCTGGCGAGGACCTGTACAATAAGCTTCCCTAACGTTTAAAAAAATATTAAAACTCCTCTTGTCTTGGACAATTTTTAATGTTTGAATCTATTTACTCTTTGGGGGAGTACCTTGACCAAGGGTTTTAGGGGCTTCCTTTATGCCCGGGACGCCTTTTGGTGATGAAGCAATTTATTATTTTAATTAACATAAATTATTATAATAAGTCATGTAAATTTTGTTATTTGTTCTAATGTTATTTATTTTGTTTAATATTTCTCTCTTTTATTATTTATTCATTGTCTGATAATCTTATTTGTATAAAGGAACCATTAATGTTTTACATTTAACAGGATGAAATCCACATTAATCGTAACGAATTTACATGTTCGCGTGTATGTACAAAACCAGATTCGGATTGTAATATTCCGCTACTTTAATATCCTTTTTGTTACTATTCATTTCCGTCATTGCTAATGATTCAATCATCGTTAACTTTCCCCAAAGTGCCTTATTCTTGAAGTTTATGTTCGGTCAGAATCCTTAAAAGAAATATTCTCTAATAGGTTTGCTAATAAAACATTCAAGATTTGGTTAACAAAATGGCTTACTACAAGCTCTGTGACGAATGAAAAACTGGAATAAGCCACCTTCTGTAGGACTTCAGAGCCGATAATCAACATAGGATTTCCGCAAGTCCGAAGAACTGCGTGAAAGTTATCATAAGAAAGTGATGTAAAACATGCTCTTAGAGAAATGCCATAGAGTTCTAAGCATTTACCATTCAATATTCATGTGCTTGACGCACTTTCGAACGATGATCCAAAATCTGAAAATTATATTACATTCACTAATAATGTAAATACACTCGTTAAAGTAGTCTAGATTTTCGAATTTCTGACTGAACATTCGAAATTCGTGTATCTCACACATTCTAATCCGAGCATTCAATCATATTTGAGAATATTGTGGGAGTGGTTACATAAACGTATAAATAGAAATTCTCGCTCTATTATAAGCGTATCAGTTGCCAAGTTTTTTAATTTATTTACTTTTAGCAATTCTTAGTCGAAAACTAAAACATTGAATAACATCTGTTCTAATTTAGATGTCTGCTATTCTTGGATTGCATAACTGCCTACCTCTATCGATCCAATGAAGTCTCACAATACATCCTGCAGCAAGATGAGTCATAACGGCTCTGGAGATTTAGAAAGTTGGAAGGTGAAAATTAGGTAATCTCAAAGCGAAGCCAAACCGGTTGTCAAAGTCGTGACTTATTCAGACAAAAGGTGAATGTCTCCTCTTCCTCATGATTAGATTTTATTTTTATTGTATCGAAAGTGGTTTTACAATCATTGACTCTAAGTATAGCTTTTGTTACGTGTTACGATATCATTATTTTTGTAACTCAAGCTTGCTTTTAGATTAAAATATTATACATGAAGCGGGTGGCGTTATGGGGGAATGGTAAGGAAGACGATTAGATGATAGTTAACTACTGTAGGGCTGTTGTGCCTTGTAGTCAATACCTTTGTACTTTGAAAAAGACAGGGTGTGTCTGTATCACGACTAAGGACAGATAACGTGAATACGTCTTCAATGATTAACCACAGACAATCACGTTACACGTTAAACTTATTTGTGAAACGCACATTAGTTCCATGGTAGGAGCGGTTTTATTATTTACAATGTCTCTCCATAGCCTCTAGAAGAGATTTCATTATTTACAATGTCCCCCCATAGCCTCTAGAAGAGATTTTATTATTTACAAATGTCTCTCCATAGCCGGTAGAAGAGGTTTCATTTATTTACAATGTCTCTCCATAGCCTCTAGAAGAGGTTTCATTATTTACAATGTCTCTCCATAGCCTCTAGAAGAGATTTCATTATTTAAAAATGTCTCTCCATAGCCAGTAGAAGCGATTTCATTATTTACAATATCTCTTTGCACGGTAGAAGCAATTTCATTATTTACAATGTCTCTCCATAGCCTCTAGAAGAGATTTCATTATTTACAATGTCTCTCCATGGCCTCTAGAAAAGATTTCATTATTTACAGTGTCTCTCCATAGCCGGTAGAAGCGATTTCATTATTTACTGTAACGATATCATGATATCAATTAAATTAAACTAAATAAAATCATCAATCATGAAATCTAAAAATAAATTAATTAAAATATAACTTGAATAAAATAATAAATATAGAACCATGTTAAGAAACAAATGAAGAGAAAACGGCAGATGCCGCCTGTAATAAAATTTGTACGTGCTAGGCTACAATAGCACTAAGATTTCAAGAACCTTGAGGCCAACACGTGTGTACATAACGGAATTCTTAGGGTAGCAGAGTTTTTACTAGAAAAAAAAGAGAAATCAAGGGAAAGCAGCATTATAACGGTATTTTAGAAAAACGCAAGTAGAAAGTAGGTCGGCCAATCGGAGACGCTCCAAACTTAAAAAACACAACGGCAGAATTCAAAAACAACCAGTAGGAATTGCGAAAGTCGTAAGCAGAGAAAGTTGGTAGAAATCGACAAATCAGCAAACAGGGCGCGAAAAACAGTGTTTTAGAGAAGGAACATTAGAAAATAGTTTGTTAGGGGAGTCTTACCAGAGTCGCCACGACGGAAGGTCGCGGACACAGCTAGAGTACGCTGTGTACAAAAGAATAGTTTTTTTCAGCGAGTAAGGGACAAGAAGTCTCTTAATATTGAAAGGTTTTTGATAAGTTGAAAGTAAAGTTGAATTGAAGTAAAGTAAGTTTGAATTAGTAAAGGAAATTAGATTTGGAGTTTGTGGAGTTCTTAATAAAAAGACAGATTTGGAAAAGGAGTTTAAATTCACCAGAGGAAGGAGGGACCAATCATCGTAGAACAGGTGCTGTAATTTTGGAACGACTACAAGGAAGGAGAGACAGATTTGGGACGATTTCGAGGAAGAAGAGGCCTATTTGGAACGGCATCTGGGAAGGAGAGACAACGTTAAATACCAACGAAAAGTGTTTAAGCAGTGTGGTGTTTTGTGTTTTTTGTTTAATAAAAAGATAAATTAAAGTTAGGTGGAGTGTAAAGTGCTAACTGACCGAGCAAGAAGGACCAGCAGATTTGATAAGTACAAAACCAATTAATTGTTAATTATTAAATTCACCTAGAATTGATTTCACTTTCGATTGAGCCATTCAAAAAACCCAAGACCCGAGATTAAGATTTTGTTGTTTTTTAAAAATTAATTGTAAAGAACTGAGCTAGCCGAGATTAAATAAAAAGATGATCAATGTTAATAATAATTTAAAGTATTAAATAAATGTGTAAAGAAATATAATAAACAAAAAGGAACTGATAATTTGAAGATTTTAACAAGAGTTAAAATAAAGTAAATTTGTAATTTTAAAAAATTGTCTATGCTAAATAAATTAATCTTAAGGAATGAATGGAGAGTAAATGGTTTTTCTAGATAGTAAGTATAAATTTCATGTATGTTTTATTGCTATAGTAATTTTGTTCTTTTAAAAATTAAAAGAAAGAGATTGTTTTATCCAGGTAAACGGTGTTGTTTATGAGTAATAATCATAAGTTGTTCCCTTTTAGTAGTGTTGCAAATAAATAAGTAAATCTAACATCTTAAATATTAGATTGACACGACAACGTGTGACTTTTAAATTAGAGTAATCAAAATATAAATATATAAAACTTGCTAAATGTTATATTTGGTCGCACAACGTGTGGCTTTTGTTTAAATAAATTAGTAAATTAGATTAAAAATTATATATAACTTGTATGTTATATTACAATATCTCTCCATAGCCTCTAGAAGAGAATTCATTAGTTACAGTGTCTCTCCATTGCCGGTAGAAGTGATTTCATTATTTACAATATCTCTATGCACGGTAGAAGCGATTTCATTATTTACAATGTCTCTCCATGGCCAGTAGAAGCGATTTCATTAGTTACAGAGTCTCTCCATTGCCGGTAGAAGCGATTTCATTATTTACATTGTCTCTCCATAGTCTCTAGAAGAGATTTCATTATTTACAATGTCTCTCCATAGCCGGTAGAAGTGATTTCAATATTTACATTATCTCTATGCACGGTAGAAGAGATTTCATTATTTACAATGTCCCCCCATAGCCTCTAGAAGAGATTTTATTATTTACAAATGTCTCTCCATAGCCGGTAGAAGAGGTTTCATTATTTACAATATCTCTCCATAGCCTCTAGAAGAGAATTCATTAGTTACAGTGTCTCTCCATAGCCGGTAGAAGTGATTTCATTATTTACAATATCTCTATGCACGGTAGAAGCGATTTCATTATTTACAATGTTTCTCCATGGCCGGTAGAAGGGATTTCATTACTTATAGTGTCTCTCCATAGCCGGTAGAAGCGATTTAATTATTTACAATGTCTCTCCATGGCCGGTAGAAGGGATTTCATTACTTATAGTGTCTCTCCATGGCCGGTAGAAGCGATTTCATTACTTATAGTGTCTCTCCATAGCCGGTAGAAGCGATTTCATTATTTTCAATGTCTCTCCATGGCCGGTAGAAGCGATTTAATTATTTACAATGTCTCTCCATAGCCGGTAGAAGGGATTTCATTACTTATAGTGTCTCTCCATGGCCGGTAGATGCGATTTCATTACTAATAGTGTCTCTCCATGGCCGGTAGAAGGGATTTCATATACATAGTGTCTCTCCATTGCCGGTAGGTAGGGATAGTGTCTCTCTCTCTCCATGACCGGTAGAAGCGATTTCATTACTTATAGTGTCTCTCCATGGGCCGGTAGAAGCGATTTAATTATTTACAATGTCTCTCCATGGCCGGTAGAAGGGATTTCATTACTTATAGTGTCTCTCCATAGCCGGTAGAAGCGATTTAATTATTTACAATGTCTCTCCATGGCCGGTAGAAGGGATTTCATTACTTATAGTGTCTCTCCATGGCCGGTAGATGCGATTTCATTACTTATAGTGTCTCTCCATGGCCGGTAGAAGCGATTTCATTACTTATAGTGTCTCTCCATAGCCGGTAGAAGCGATTTCATTATTTTCAATGTCTCTCCATGGCCGGTAGAAGCGATTTAATTATTTACAATGTCTCTCCATAGCCGGTAGAAGGGATTTCATTACTTATAGTGTCTCTCCATGGCCGGTAGATGCGATTTCATTACTAATAGTGTCTCTCCATGGCCGGTAGATGCGATTTCATTACTATTTACAATGTCTCTCCATGGCCGGTAGAAGGGATTTCATATACATAGTGTTTCTCCATTGCCGGTAGGTAGGGATAGTCTCTCTCTCTCTCCATGACCGGTAGAAGCGATTTCATTACTTATAGTGTCTCTCCATGGGCCGGTAGAAGCGATTTATTAATTATTTACAATGTCTCTCCATGGCCGGTAGAAGGGATTTCATTACTTATAGTGTCTCTCCATTGCCGGTAGGGATAGTGTCTCTCTCTCTCTCTCTCTCTCTCTCTCTCTCTCCATGACCGGTAGATGCGATTTCATTACTAATAGTGTCTCTCCATGGCCGGTAGATGCGATTTCATTACTATTTACAATGTCTCTCCATGGCCGGTAGAAGGGATTTCATATACATAGTGTCTCTCCATTGCCGGTAGGTAGGGATAGTGTCTCTCTCTCTCCATGACCGGTAGATGCGATTTCATTACTAATAGTGTCTCTCCATGGGCCGGTAGAAGCGATTTAATTATTTACAATGTCTCTCCATGGCCGGTAGAAGGGATTTCATTACTTATAGTGTCTCTCCATAGCCGGTAGAAGCGATTTAATTATTTACAATGTCTCTCCATGGCCGGTAGAAGGGATTTCATTACTTATAGTGTCTCTCCATGGCCGGTAGAAGCGATTTCATTACTTATAGTGTCTCTCCATAGCCGGTAGAAGCGATTTAATTATTGACAATGTCTCTCCATGGCCGGTAGATGCGATTTCATTACTTATAGTGTCTCTCCATGGCCGGTAGAAGCGATTTCATTACTTACAGTGTCTCTCCATAGCCGGTAGAAGCGATTTCATGGTAGAAGCGATTTAATTATTTACAATGTCTCTCCATAGCCGGTAGAAGGGATTTCATTACTTATAGTGTCTCTCCATGGCCGGTAGATGCGATTTCATTACTAATAGTGTCTCTCCATGGCCGGTAGATGCGATTTCATTACTATTTACAATGTCTCTCCATGGCCGGTAGAAGGGATTTCATATACATAGTGTCTCTCCATTGCCGGTAGGTAGGGATAGTGTCTCTCTCTCTCCATGGGCCGGTAGAAGCGATTTAATTATTTACAATGTCTCTCCATAGCCGGTAGAAGGGATTTCATTACTTATAGTGTCTCTCCATGGCCGGTAGATGCGATTTCATTACTAATAGTGTCTCTCCATGGCCGGTAGATGCGATTTCATTACTATTTACAATGTCTCTCCATGGCCGGTAGAAGGGATTTCATATACATAGTGTCTCTCCATTGCCGGTAGGTAGGGATAGTGTCTCTCTCTCTCCATGACCGGTAGAAGCGATTTCATTACTTATAGTGTCTCTCCATGGGCCGGTAGAAGCGATTTCATTACTTATAGTGTCTCTCCATGGGCCGGTAGAAGCGATTTAATTATACAATGTCTCTCCATGGCCGGTAGAAGGGATTTCATTACTTATAGTGTCTCTCCATTGCCGGTAGGGATAGTGTCTCTCTCTCTCTCTCTCTCTCTCTCTCTCTCTCTCTCTCTCTCTCTCTCTCTCTCTCTCTCTCTCTCTCTCTCTCTCTCTCTCTCTCTCTCTCTCTCTCTCTCTCCATGACCGGTAGAAGCGATTTCATTACTTATAGTGTCTCTCCATTGCCGGTAGAAGCGATTTAATTATTTACAATGTCTCTCCATGGCCGGTAGAAGGGATTTCATTACTTATAGTGTCTCTCCATTGCCGGTAGGGATAGTGTCTCTCTCTCTCTCTCTCTCTCTCCATGACCGGTAGATGC
Source organism: Aphrophora alni (assembly GCA_963513935.1). NCBI lineage: Eukaryota > Metazoa > Arthropoda > Insecta > Hemiptera > Aphrophoridae > Aphrophora > Aphrophora alni. The sequence goes on from OY740775.1 coordinate 618,852, forward strand.
GATTTCATTACTAATAGTGTCTCTCCATGGCCGGTAAAAGGGATTTCATATACATAGTGTCTCTCCATTGCCGGTAGGTAGGGATAGTGTCTCTCTCTCTCCATTGCCGGTAGAAGCGATTTCATTATTTACATTATGTAATTGTATAACCGTGGATGCTTTATTTCGTTTCCGATATTGCTTTTCTCTCACATAAGACTTTTAAGCCATGTTACTTCCAACCGTATATGATTTCTGTTTTTTGACTTATATATTGTGTTGAAATTTGTGTACTCAATACAACATCAGCAGTACTAATACAACTTAGAATTATATTTTATAAATTGAAAACAAACGAAAACTATGAACTGATAGATATAGTTTAAAGGAAACAATCCAAAGTTACACTACCCAAGCGCCGCGCGGAGACTTTGTATGTATCCTATGTATAATCGAATTGTTGTTTATCAATCAGATAAGTACTGATTTGTAATATTGGAAGTGAGTCCTTAAGATGTTATGCATGACGTAACCTACGTTGACTAATGCCAAAGATGATAAACTACTGTCCAACATTCCTTTGCGAAGGTTACATCTGAGAATCTGTTTTATCAACACGGTCTTATTCGTATGGTAGAACTTAGGCGAAAACTGTTGACACACACGACTGTATAGTCTACGATACATAATATAAAAATAAGTTTTTTCTTCCCTTGTTTAAAGACGAAAAAGTTTTGGTCGTCATCGGTTTATTAAAAAAAAAGAAGAAAAGAGCGTAAAATAAAAATCTCATAGCCCTCGAATAGTAGCCTATAATATAGAGTCTGGACCTAATAGGAAAGATTAAAGAGAAGGATCTAACATAAGACAACATGATGAAAGGTGTAGATTCAGCTAGAATATTTCGGAATTGCCACGTCCGTACTTACTATAGTGAGCTCCAAGGGATCAAAAAAGTTGATTGGTAAGGTCGGTGTTCGAATTAATAGAAGAAAATTGTTTTTAAAATTTTTATTGTAGTGAAATTGCATAATTGTAAAATTTAATAAAAGGAATTGCCGATGAAATCTCGCTTAGTAATTGACGAGCCTAAAAATTATTGTACTATAGTCAGGAAATAAAGCTCTCTATCAATTTTGTCCATAGTAAGACAAGTCGAGATGCTGTTTTTTGCATTCTATTCAGGGAGTCATCGAGAAAGTTTGTGACCACTTTCTATCACTCGGAAATTTTTATTTGTATTGGTCCATTGAAAAATGCATTTTCAAAAGTGCATCTTTTGAGGCGATTAAAAAAAAATCGTAAATTCGCAAATAATGGCCTATTTTTTTTTCAATTGCCTCAAAAGATGCACTATTAAGAATGCACCAATGTAATTAATAATTTCTGAATGATCAGAAGTGGTCACAAACTTGCTGGATGCTTTCCTGAATAGAATGCAAAATACTTTATCTCGATCCATCTTACTCCGGACAAAATTGGTGGAATGCTTTATTTCCTCGACTGTACGTTTTTCGAAACTGTACAATTAAATTTATGTTACCTTCAGACTGATTAATATTTAAAGTATATAGTGTTTCTTATCTAGTATACAAAGTTTAGGATGCAATTTGGTAATCATACAAAATTTCAACCACGGTTCATGGTCTTGGGAAAACAAAAAATATATTTTCGGCAAGGCGTCGTTCCACATCGTCGTTGTCGTTTGCGTTTGTACGTAAGCACGATACTGGGTGGAAAGTTGATATGACGTCGATAGTGTACTCAATGTCATCACAGGTGAATAGCAAGTATCGAGACTACGAGGCTCGTTGTGGACCTAGTCGACATCAAGAGAAGTAGTCTTAGGCTGGGTAAGCACCATGATGTCGCCCATCAACTTGTTTAGAAGCTGTAGAATTAAGTTGATTCCAACCTACCAGAGTGATTAAAATTTAAAGTATGATCTTTAGTCAAACGTACACTTTGCATGGTTATGAATTACGTAAGTATGTTTATTGGCTAATATAAAATTACAATCACCGGCAGGTGAAATGTTCTTAAAATGGTAATCAGCGAAGGAAACAGTTTGTTGAAGGACTTGCATCCTGGGCGGGTGTACCTGCATTCAGGACGTGTAAAGTTGGTGGTAATGTGACCGTGATACAGACGCGGTTACGATAACGGTTCTTCACCCACGCGCTGTCATGCTTTGTACTGTTAGGCTCATTGTTCAAGAGTTACAGCTCACTTGTTGGGAATTATCAGTTTAAAGCTAAAATGAAATTTAAGCGTTATCATCCTTGAAGATCAATAAAAGGTTCAAAAATATTATAAGCTTTCTTTCCCATCAACAAAACCAACAGAAATTATTCGTCAATAAAAATGTCATTTCTGTAGTAGTTTCACTTTAAATAGTTTGTAGGCTACATAATTTTTGAAATATGTGGTAAAGTTTGATAAACATGCATTTCTCTTGCATAATTTCAACTGTAAACGTGTTTTTATAACAATACAAAAAGAATCACCTAAAAAAGAAACCAAAAATTTTGGTGGGCATTTTCCTAAAAAATACCCAGAACCGTAATATATTTACATAATTTTTGCACATGGGTTTGCCTCATTAATCTTCATATTTCACTAAGATTTGAAGAAAATCGGTAGAGCCGTTTTTGAGAAATTACGTCTTTTATTAAAATTACCTCTTTCAATCTTCATAATGTTAGCATATGAATGTTTTTCTCAGAAACGGTTGCAGATATTTTATTGTATTACTTAGGTTTTCGGACATAACTAGAAATAAAACCAGTAGCCCTAAACAAGTTTTAGAATTTTTAGTACATTTTAAAAATAGTACAAAAATGTTAAATAGAAAACTTTGAAAAATATTTTTACAGAACAATTTAAAAAACATCCATAGAGATATCTTTTCCATTCCTGAGAAAAAGGTACATACTGTACTCTGAAAAACTAAATTTTCGGAAAACAACAAAACACAAATATGTGGGATAAAACTATTTAGTAACGCCATTTTTACCTTTCCATACATGCCAGGAGCGTATGGGGGGTTATCTCTCCTTCCTCCTTCTTCACATGCATCTTCAGTTTTCTTGTTTAGTTTATGTTTTGACTGCTTTATTTTCTTTTGAAGTTCATCCTGACACTAATCGGTTTTCGCGATGCGATGTGTCTTCTGTTTTTGGGCATAGGACGTGCTGTGTGGTCTCTTATTGAATGATGGTAAGGAAAAATACTGAGCCCAGTCTGAATCTTGAATATCTTTGGTAGAAGACAAGTCTCTCAATATAGAAAGTTTGTATCTGCAGGGTTGCGACGTTCGTTTGGTCTGTTTACTTCTAACTGGGTGTATCGGTTTTTGTTGTTGTTTAAATATTTGCAGTCTGGAGTCCATTCTTCACACGTGTAAAACTAAATAAATAAACTAATTCTTATTGTATGTAGAAAGTTAAAACTTTAAAACTAGTTCACACATACATGTATGTTTGTATACATCATTTGAAATAGAAGATTTTATAATAAAGAACCGACTACTTTTTTATATTTCACGAAAGTGACCCACTTAACAGCCACATGACCGACTTTTTTTAATCGGTAACTCAAGAACCGGGATTTTTGGGAAAATAGGGAACCAAATGTTTTGTTGGAGTCCTTGGAGGCTGTATTTTAGCAAAATTATATTCATAATCGTAATTTTATTTTGGCAGCTACCCCAAATTCTTATAAGGAAAAAAATGTCTGGAAATATAGGTAAAATATATCCTCATGCGCCAAATTTGATAACAATCGGTCCACGCGTTTGAACTGCAGAACAGTGCACAAACAACAGACATACGGACATAATTAATTACTAAACCCCCTCTTTTTTACTTAGGGGACCTCATATAGGTTTTTCGTCTTTAAACAGCAAGGACAAAAAATTGGGTCACCATCTACAGAGACCCAATAGTTGTAAAGTAGCCCAAGAGTTTACAAGCAAATTGAATCTACTGTTGAAGTAACCACGGCTTCGCACGCGAATATTTCAGATTTAACATTGATTGTTGGAATTAGCTACATATTTATAACAAAAATCGAAATTAGTTCAAGACTTTTTTATACACACCTATTATTTAAATATGTAATAATATATCAACACTTTGGCCTAAGTCCAGTTAATAACACTTTTCAAAATGTTACACATTGGTTTAGTCTAAGCCTAATTTAGCTTTGTTTTGAATTAATTATTAAAGCTGAGTGGCCTAATCAGCTGTTTTAAGTGTGCATTATTATATTGATTACTATGGTAACTAAATATGTTTCTAAAAATAAAGTTTAAAACACTTTCCTAAATGTTTCACACTGGTCTAGACTAACCTAATCTTTGTGTTTAATTATTATAGCTGATGGAGCTAATCAGCTGTTACAAGAGAGTATTACCAACAAAAATTATGCCTACATATTAGCTGCTGCAGATTAGATAAAAATCTGCTGTCTGATATAGTAAAAGAAGATTAGAACTTGTTATACTCTCACACTGAATTTTAAAGATAAGAAACTTCTTGGCACACAGAGTAGTTGTCGACTGATTCGTGATTTATTTACTGCGCATACGCGAACCTTGACTGCTTTTTGAGTTATATTTTTTTTTGTAATACCTTAGTTTCTTTTAAAAATATCAAATTGAAACAAAGTCTAATATCTTCCTAAAAAATACTACTACAAGCTTTCAAAGTTTCATTGAGATCGGTCCAGTAGATGCTGTGATTACCGCGAACAAAGATCGACCTCTACGTCTGCCATTTCCTCATGGAAAAAATACATAGGAAACCATTTTTATTGGCTTAACTCAACTTCTAATTGAGATATCGAAAAACTTAACGTTAAAACCTTCTAAGTGGAAACTATGATGTTACCAATTCCTATTACAGATGGTTCAATAATTTGTACGACTTGAGAGAACAAACATAGACTCCCCTCCCCTACAGATTTATTTAGTATAGAATTAAAACATCTATAAATGGATTGCGGTTGTGTAGTGTGAACATTCTATGTTTGTGTATCTAAGTAAGAAAGTTTGTGCACTTGGATATTGAGTTTCAGATACCATGACATGACGAGATTTTGAATAATAACTCCTCTTTCATTTGGAATAAGTTGACAACGCGAGAGCACTTGGCAGAACTAAGAATGGCTGTTTTTACGCAAGTCAGGATGACATTTGCAAATTATCTAGCAAGGAGATAATGTCATTAAGAATTGCAAAGACAGAACTATCTCAATTTGAACAGTTTGTAATTTCGTTTTAAAATTTCACAATTGCAGCTGTCCTCATGGCAACATTAAAACCCTAGGCTATCAAATTATCACCGATGATCCCCCCCCACACGTTTTGTGACTGATTCAATATCACTCGCAGTGCAATATTAGGCCTACATGGTACAGGGCATGCAAAATTTAAAAATAATCCCCATTACATATCTTATGTCTTATATTGTTTTTTTTTTTTCTAAACAAAAGTCTAGTTTATGTATTTTGTAGATCACATTTACCAGCATATCAAAAACCAAGACTTCATTTTGTACATTTTTAAAAGTATTAAACGTTTGCATTTTTTAATATAGAAAATTTACAAAATCTATGAAAGATAAAATATTTGGAGTTTTTAACAACCAACTCTATGATATCTTCATTTTAATAGTTGTTCAAAGGATAACAGAATTATTGATACATAACAATATCCTGGTTGTTAACTATTACCTCATTTTATTCTAATCCTTATCCTTCATTTACCCATTAATATTAAGGAATAGGTGGTATGATCACATTCTGTGTTTTTAGTCAATTACCAAGAAATTATTTGTTTTTCGATAATTATTATCCTTTGGTTTCAAATAAAAAGTATGATTTATACAGGACTTAAAAACCCTTCCTTCATATTTTTTGCACATTTTATATTTTTTGAACCAATACCACCCATTATAAATGTAAAATTTTTTAAATGTATAAGTTTTTGGGAATTTTAGGAAATCACTTTAGATCCAAGGAGTCTATAGGATTCAACTTCAAAAATTTTATTGCGAAGATAGTCATGTCACATATTGAGAAAAAAATAGTTTTACCGTTTTAGAGATATCCTAACTTAACCTAAACCTACTAATATCTTGAAAACAGTAAAACCTTTTTCAGTTTTGATTCATTCACTGTTTTTTTACAAAAAAGACGGTGTTAAAACGATATGTCGCATGATCAACTTTGCATTAAGTCGCATTTTTTAAGTTGGCTCCTACATCTTGGGCATAGACATCTATAAAAATTGGTGCTTATGATTTATAATGTATGGATTGGTTAAAATACGATCTGATATAGAATGGGGGGGGGGCTTTAATACGAACGACATTGTATATTGAGTATTAAAGTCGTCGGTATTCTCATTGTTTTACGTAACCCTTTGCAAAAACCAAGACTTTATTTTGAAGATTTACAAAATTATGCCTTTTTAAACGTTGGATTAAAAAAAATCATACAGATTTTGCTATTTTAACGACAAATACGATGCTATCTTTATTGTAGGTCAAAGGATAACCGAGTTATCGATTTCTGGTGATTTATTACAACACAAGGAAGTTATGATTTTAACTCTGTCATCCTGTGACCTGCTGTTTTAAGATATGTACTATTCGTTTAAATGAGGAAATTTTTTTGTCTGGTGTAAATTTTGTGTAAAGACATTCAGCATTTAAATTTGAACGCGCATAAAATAGAGTCTTAGTTTTTGGTAAATTGTGTAAGTGCAAATGTATATCCACAAACGTAAATAAATTAAATTCGCCTCCATCTCGCCGCGTGTCGAGTTTTGTCTTTGAAAATTCTGAACAACATTTGTATTGTTCACAAGAAGAGTTGAGTTTAGTAATAGGAGGTCAATTAATCATGGCAGCTTAACCTCTAAATTGTACATCCAAGAAGAAGGTCATTCAATTAATCTAAATCTGGAATGGACCATCCAAGAGTGGCCGCCTGGTTGCCGCGTCCGAAGTGATTCATTTGTGACACAAAGTGTAATCCTTCTATTCTTTACAATCTCTGGAAATGTATTTCTGTAATGTTTCTTTAGATACTTGTACTTTAGTTTATCTCAAATATACGGTTGCGTCATGTAAATTGAGAAAATGGATATTGCAAAAACTGTTTTAAACAGAAGTATTTTAGTATCAGAGGGGGAATAAAGTAGCGTCAATTCTATCTTTGCAAGATCATTTGGAGGTCAACTGAATAGAAAAAGATTTTTTTTTGTAGTCTTAAAAAATGAGAAACTTTTTCCTTTGATTATAATTTTTCACCCTATTAAAAATAATAGTTGGAGATCTTAGAATATTTTGTTAGTAAATTTTTGTTAAATGTTTATATAGGTTTTGAAGGATCCTCGTTAATATACACTCTCTTTCATCTTTCCATACACGTGTATCTTGACCAACTCTTGTTCTTTTACGACCATGACGCTATTAGACTATTCGAGGGTTAGTGGTCTCTCTATACTTTTTTACACACTTTTCTTTAACTTGCTTTCATGTCTGTAATCTGGAAAACTCTATTTGAGACACTTCTTGTTGATAACAAACTTTGAAACTATGTATAGATGCTGATCTCGGATGACAATACAAGAATTCATTGTTATATACACATGTTTATAGTAGGGAAAACGCATGCGCGGTAGGTACGCATGTGTAGTATACATATGTAGCAGGTAGTGAGAAGTACGCATGAGCTGTATATGTGGTGGGTAGTAAAAATGCACTGTAAGTTATCAACGTTCATACTTCATTAGATTGATTGGAATCGCGCAAATGAGAACCAAGAAGAAAGCGAAGATGCCGTGCTATGGAAACTCTTGAAGTTCGCTTAGACAACAGCGGCAAGAGAGGGCGTTTTGAATTTCCAATTATAATTATGAATTTGACTAATTTGCAAAGTAAAGCATGGGCGTACTTAAAATTCTTAATTATAATTTAAAATTCAAAGCGCCGGCACTCTACTTTGTAAATTACGTTTGAATTTTGTTTGTTTTTATATTTATTTATTTCTTCTTTTTACAAAAGTGAGTTTAAAAAGTTTTTTAAGCTATATGATGATCGACATTTCTGACTTTAAAGAAGAAGGCATACATACATTTTGGGGAATTAGCTTCGATTATTTTTGGTATTGCGCCTAGAGTAGGTTTATGAGAAAGTTGTAATATTTTCGCACATTTTATTATTGAAATGATGGATTGTAAATAGTGTACCTTAGCGAGACACTCTGATTGAGTGTTACCATTCAAATTGTACCTTATAGAGTGTTCCGGGTGACGTCATGTATCATGAAGACGTCATGTGTCATGAAGGTTACCTAACCTAACCTAACCTTAGGGAGACACTCTGTGTATGATGATTGAGTGTTACCATTCAAATTGTACCTTATAGAGTGTTCCGGGTGACGTCATGTATCATGAAGACGTCGTGTGTCATGAAGGTTACCTAACCTAACCTAACCAAACCTTAGCGAGACACTCTGTGTATGATGATTGAGTGTTACCATTCAAATTGTACCTTACAGAGTGTTTCGGGTGACGTCATGTATCATGAAGACGTCGTGTGTCATGAAGGTTACCTAACCTAACATAACCTTAGGGAGACACTCTGTGTATGATGATTGAGTGTTACCATTCAAATTGTACCTTATAGAGTGTTCCGGGTGACGTCATGTATCATGAAGGCGTCGTGTGTCATGAAGGTTACCTAACCTAACCTAACCAAACCTTAGCGAGACACTCTGTGTATGATGATTGAGTGTTACCATTCAAATTGTACCTTATAGAGTGTTCCGGGTGACGTCATGTATCATGAAGACGTCGTGTGTCATGAAGGTTACCTAACCTAACCTAACCAAACCTTAGCGAGACACTCTGTGTATAATGATTGAGTGTTACCATTCAAATTGTACCTTATAGAGTGTTCCGGGGGACGTCATGTATCATGAAGACGTCGTGTGTCATGAAGGTTACCTAACCTAACCTTACCTTAGCGAGACACTCTGTGTATGATGATTGAGTGTTACCATTCAAATTGTACGTTACAGAGTGTTCCGGGTGACGTCATGTATCATGAAGACGTCGTGTGTCATGAAGGTTACTTAACCTAACCTAACCTAACCTTAGCGAGACACTCTGTGTATGATGATTGAGTGTTACCATTCAAATTGTACCTTACAGAGTGTTCCGGGTGACGTCATGTATCATGAAGACGTCTTGTGTCATGAAGGTTACCTAACCTAACCTAACCAAACCTTAGGGAGACACTCTGTGTATGATGATTGAGTGTTACCATTCAAATTGTACCTTATAGAGTGTTCCGGGTGACGTCATGTATCATGAAGACGTCGTGTGTCATGAAGGTTACCTAACCTAACCTTAGCGAGACACTCTGTGTATGATGATTGAGTGTTACCATTCAAATTGTACCTTACAGAGTGTTCCGGGTGACGTCATGTATCATGAAGACGTCTTGTGTCATGAAGGTTACCTAACCTAACCTAACCAAACCTTAGCGAGACACTCTGTGTATGATGATTGAGTGTTACCATTCAAATTGTACCTTACAGAGTGTTCCGGGTGACGTCATGTATCATGAAGACGTCGTGTGTCATGAAGGTTGTCTATAGTTCGCTAACCTAACCTAACCTAACCTTAGCGAGACACTCTATGTATGATGATTGAGTGTTACCATTCAAATTGTACCTTATAGAGTGTTCCGGGTGACGTCATGTATCATGAAGACGTCGTGTGTCATGAAGGTTACCTAACCTAACCTTACCTTAGCGAGACACTCTGTGTATGATGGTTGAGTGTTACCATTCAAATTGTACCTTACAGAGTGTTCCGGGTGATGTCATGTATCATGAAGACGTCTTGTGTCATGAAGGTTACCTAACCTAACCAAACCTTAGGGAGACACTCTGTGTATGATGATTGAGTGTTACCATTCAAATTGTACCTTATAGAGTGTTCCGGGTGACGTCATGTATCATGAAGACGTCGTGTGTCATGAAGGTTACCTAACCTAACCTAACCTAACCTTAGCGAGACACTCTGTGTATGATGATTGAGTGTTACCATTCAAATTGTACCTTACAGAGTGTTCCGGGTGACGTCATGTATCATGAAGACGTCTTGTGTCATGAAGGTTACCTAACCTAACCTAACCTAACCTTAGCGAGACACTCTGTGTATGATGATTGAGTGTTACCATTCAAATTGTACCTTACAGAGTGTTCCGGGTGACGTCATGTATCATGAAGACGTCTTGTGTCATGAAGGTTACCTAACCTAACCTAACCTTAGCGAGACACTCTGTGTATGATGATTGAGTGTTACCATTCAAATTGTACCTTATAGAGTGTTCCGGATGACGTCATGTGTCATGAAGACGTCTTGTGTCATGAAGGTTGTCTATAGTTCGCTAACCTAACCTAACCTAACCTTAGCGAGACACTCTATGTATGATGATTGAGTGTTACCATTCAAATTGTACCTTATAGAGTGTTCCGGGTGACGTCATGTATCATGAAGATGACTTCTAAGAATTTCGAACGAGCTCATTATTGTTGGCTTTGACGAAGGACACATACCAATATAAAAATGCAAACATTTCACTACCCACTCACGTTTCTTCCTCCACTGCAGTGCGATGTGCCAAGAATAAATTTATCTCCAATGTTTTTGTGTTTATTTGAGAGTTATACGTTATTCTGTAAAATTATAAATATATTTAATAGTTTATACTGGAGCAGAAAATGAGGGCATAATGTATAACATTTTAAGAAAAATATTGACCTCTGTCTCTTTTTTTAAAGTCCGTTTCACAATATATCTGAATATGAAAGAAAGTTTGGGTTGATGTAAACAATCGGTCCGGAAGTGCATGAGATACACTAATACTAATATCAATGTGCAGAGTTCGGTGGGATTCGTTTTACAAGCGTTTTTTTGGGCACACGAATAAACGGGTGAGAATGTTCGTCTCAATCTTCGGCGAATATTCGGTTCGCTTCTACACACACTGGATGCTGTACTTATTATGAAGTTTTATTATTTTGTGGCTATTTTAGAATTGTCGATGAAGCCTATGGTAACAGGTACCTTGATTGCAATGTACGTATTTTTAACTTTATTACTAAAATATCCACGGAAACTTATTATTATTTAATTAGTAGAGCATATTGCATTTTTCGACTAAAAAAATCTGAACGAAATTATTGTTGGTAATTATACTGATAATCGAATTAGGACCAACTTTTTTGATCTGTTTAAACAATACAGGGTTTTAGGCTTGGCTGACCATCTTATTGAGCCATAGATTTTTTTGTCTATTGTGTTACTTTTGATTAAAGGAAGAAGGGGATCCAGAAAAGTACGAACGATTTATAATAAATTTAGACATTCTTGTAGTTGTCTACGGAGTAGTGTTTTAGTAAGTTTCTGTTCTTTACCATCATACTTTATTAAAATTTTACTAAAATCCATTTATAATCTTTTATGTCGAGGTCTCATAACTTGAAAGCATAAAATGTTCCTTAATATACAACTACCAAATCAATAAAAAACAAGCTATAACGTACACATTTTAACTTGTATACTGTTTTATTCTTTGTGGTTTCCTTCTAGAATTTGATTCGATGTGAATTACCGTAACACATAAACAATAGTGGGATCATTTAAGCTTCCTGGGCCACTCACCATCGAGGACAACCAGATCGTGTGGGCTTTTGCAGCGTGATTTTACTAAACTCTGATTCTAATGAATTTTCAATGACAACTGTCATGGGTAAAATATTTTAACTTTTATTATTTCTCACTTTTAATAGTGTTTTGTTCAAGTGAATGAATATTGTTGTGGACGTCATGCGTTAAGCACATCCAAGGAGCGTCGTTTATTGTTCACAGACTAATAGATACAATATTTGATAAATGCAGTTGAATGGCGAGAAAGAATAGACAATGAAAAACGACACAAAGGTTTACGTAAACGATAGCCTAAGCAGAATGCGGTAGGTTAGTGCTATTCTCCGGCTCAAGTTATTCTTATTTTTATGTAAATTTGCAGTTATATGAATCTGAATAATTTATTTCTAAATGCATTTCTATCGTGCGATTGTCTGCAATCTAACTCTAGAACAATCGATATGTATAGAAAGGTGTATATAAGTAAGTTTACATGCTGCCGGACACGTCGGAGGATGTTTAATGTTTTTAGAAAGGTTAGTAGTTGCACATGAGCATCGACCTGTATCTGCGGGAAAGGTAATCCCGGGATTAAATCTCATTCAACGGAAATGTGTTAACTAATAATTGGATTTGTATTTATGTAAGGCATTATAGTATTTTGGTGAAATTAGAAATTTATGATCCAACAAATCTACCAAGCTGTGCGCATGTAAATAATTGAAAATTTACAAGTCAGTTAGGATACATCAAGATAAATTATATCGCCGGATTTGTTTTGTGTTTTCTCCATTTTTTACTCTTGAATCGTTATTTACTTTGAATTTTACACTTTAGTTGAATGTAAACCAATTCACTAATATTTGATTAACATAGTTTGGAGTGATTTTGTATATCCCACCTTCACTTTAGATAACATCCTGGACTGGAAGTTTTGAGGAGTTGGCAACGAACGTTTGTTTATTATTTGATTTTGGGTGTGGAATTGTAAAAATGTTTGTGCAATGTTATACTCTGTTTATTTACTTCAAATAGAGTAAAAAGGAAACGATTTTTGCAGGATTTAGTTTTGGTTTTTAATTGTCAAATTTAGTATCAATATCACAAATTAAGCTTATTAAGTCTAGATCCTCGTAACTCGTAATAAATCTTCAGACAGGAATTATTGGTACAAATTGGAGAACATGAAATACAAATGACTATTAAAGGAGCCAACTTAGGATGGTAAGCAAAGAATATGAGTAGAATTAGCAACTGCCTTTCATAAAAAGATTAATTTAATTTATAGGCATTCAATTATGAGTGTGATTTGTATAAAGTCTGTGCCGTCTAGTATACAGGTTTATTTAAAAAGAAATAGACACTTTTTAATTAACAAAGTAAATGGTTTTAATCAACAGAAAAATAAATAAATAGTATTATTACAAAGTGGACATTTCAAAATTTATAGATGTTCTATATGAGGCCCATGGGTTACACAGCAGACATCAATTCGATAGTCAAGTTCTGATTCTGTGTATCCCAGTCCAGCTTGACCCCATGCGACTTACTCTCTGTGTCTGTGGGGTTACCATTGAGCCTCTTGGAATTAAGGCAGCACATAACAAGAGCTGTAGAGAGTGTTGACGTCGATACCATTAACTGAGTCTGGTCAGAACTTGACTATCGAATTGATGTCTGCTGTGTAACCGTGGGGCTCATATAGAACATCTATAACATTGAAATGCTTTGTAATGCTACTATTTATTTTTTCTCTTGATTACAACTATTTTACTATGTTAATTAAAAATTGTATATTTCTTTTTGAATAACCTTGTATGTATTAGTTCGTGTGATTTTTCTTGATTAAATCCATCCATTATTAATAAAGCGTGAATCTTTTTACGTCTTGTTTCTCGAAACGCGTTCGGTATCAAATGATTCCTATTGTTCTAGTATGCTTCCGCCGGGAGCGCCTGTTCTTTCTTCTTTTCAACTTCTTTTCAGTTTTCAATGTTTCTCTTACAGAGTTTAGAGACGAATATTCTAGCAAGATAATCTGTCTCCGCAAATAGCTTAGACAATAGGCGAGTCTCTTAGATAGAAGCTGCGAAGAAAGTGTCTGTAAACAATGCCCCACTCTCTGACCCTCACAGCCATGTGGAATGTAGCTCTCGGCTCTCAGTCCCGATACAGTGGTGTCTGCGAGCTCTGTGTGAATCCAAACTGTTAACCACAAAGTTCAAGCTTTACCATACACAAAACCATCTATCGAAGTCATCACCTAAAAATACAGGTTTCGGAAGGTTTCTGTCAAATAAATTAATTCAAAACAGCCTAAGCTATTTTCAACAAATTTTGATGATTTATGACCGAAACCAATCTGCCCAGATGCATGCAAAAGATATTTACGGTTTAATGGGAGTGTGTGGGTTACAATATGACACCGACCATTATCACAGAAAAACAAAATGAACTTAAATGGCAGTTTCTGTAACTCGTTAACTGTAAATTTCTCTTTCATGCGGCGTATTGATTTGGGCAACAAACTATTACATTTCATCTATAGTTACTATATTATCTGAATAGCTTGTTTGTAGTAAGTACGATTGTGACAATTTGGGGGTTTCTAGGTGAATCTATCTAGTCTTGCGTTAGATTCCTCTCTCTTATCTCTTGTTGACTCTAAGGAATATATGAGGGCCACGATTCTTTATTTCGCCTTTATGCTCGCAAGAAATACCTTTTTATTAAAGATTTATGAACGGACATTTCCTTGGAAAAATCAACATGAATTTTGATAAGAAAAAGTAAAATGGTACCTTGCGTATTTTTGTCATTGGTAATATCGAGTTATTTCAGTATTTTGTATTTACTATATTTTAAATTATTCGCATACGTAAAATATTTAAAGTTTGATAAATTATCTTTAATCAATATTTTTGGGAATAATGTCTATAGTATAGCCAACGTGTGGTCTGATCTTATTAAAATTTAGTATGTGGGTATATTTTTTTGGAACTCACTCGTGTATAATTTTTTTCGTTAATTCAATATTTAAGTTTAAGCTGGTATGAAATATACAAAATTACGATTTTGATCAAGTGTTGCTCGTGTGTAGCCTATACGGACCCAATAATCAACACTACTGATTACTTAAAAAAAGGATTGAAATACGAAGATTAATAACCCAAATCCGCTTGAAAAATCGCAATTAAAATTTGTATGGTTTCGAAATAATCGACAAAAAATAGAATTGGACTTTGACCACCACCGCTCGATTTAGGCCCTATTTAATTAAATACTATTTTAAATTAATACGGTGTCCATCGTTAATTTTTATTTTTTGGTGATTGAGGAGTGAGAAAGTTTATGCAAAGTTTATTTAATCGATAGAATTCAACTCTTGTGCAAAGGAAAATAGATAAAGTGTCCCCGTTTAATTTAGAGAGGTGTCGATGACGCATATCCGGCGGAATAATATAAAAAACAAGTGGGACATAACCAGGATATTTGCTTCGCTTGTGCTTTAAATTACGCAATATTTTGGTACAACACCTGCTTTGGGTTAAATTGGGCTCATTTCCGCTGTTTGTGGTGCAATGAAATCATGGTTAATATATACGTATAATCTATTATTTTGTGGTGAATATTCAGTTACAGGAAACACGTGTGTTCGGAATAGTTGTGTATTCAATGCGTAATGTTTATTTGGTGTTTGACGACGACAATGAATATCTTACCGTGGTAAAAAGATAGCATTAATAGGGAAAGTTTTTCTTATGAACCTCTCAGTATTGAAACTATAAAAAAGTGTTAAAAACCTTTGTGTGGAGGCCTTAGAAGTTGATATTTGATTTTGGAGAAGAAGATTAAGATTTATTTAAAAAGACAGGAAAGGAAATGAATAAGTTCTAAAAGATATGAGTGGAAAACTTGCCGAGAGTAGCATTAAGAAGGGGGAGAATAAAGTTCCTGAAACCAGACATTTTCTCTAGAATAGTTTTGAAAGGAAAGTGTTGGACGAAAAATTGAGTAGTTAGTTGTTTAAAGGTAAAAAAAACCATTCTGTCGTAAACGCTTTATAAAAAAAAATGAAGAAAATAGTATAAAATAGATCCTCAAATAGGCTAATAGCGTCAGGAACGGAAAAGAACTTGGGTTAATCGAGAGACTTGATAGGAAAAAGTCAAGAGAAGGATCTAACCTAAGACTCAATCTGTCTGGCTACAAAATCTACCATAAATATGTTGTATTAATCAATGTTGTATATATATTCAGATTTTCGAATCGCTGGAGATCTTCATTAATCATAAGAAATCAGTTGGTAAATTTCAAAATGGCGGCCGGTTTTTAAATATAAAAAGCATAGATTTTTGAGGCAACTTACCTCTAGATAACGTCCAACGTTATCTTATTTTGTGTAGTATTATAATTTGCCTCCAATAATGTCAATTATTTAATAAAGGTAAAAACTTCTCTGTTATCACCGTCTCATAAAAAAAGGAAGAAAAGGACATAGGGCCTCTAGCCCTCGGAGTACTCCAATAGCATCAGGGAAGAAAACAAAAGTGAGTCAAGATAGACCTGTTACGAAAGATGAAAGGAAGGGGTCTAACCCAAGACTACATGATAAAAAGGTGTAGATCCAGCTAGATTCCTTGGGATTGTCACGCTTATACTAACTATAACTAAATCCCTGAGTTCTCCAACCGTGGGAACAAAAAACTATAACACTACAATTAATTATAGTTCTAGTATCTGGAATTATGTTTCAAATTTAGCTAGCTTTTACAAATGATTAGATTTGATTAAAAAGTAAAGTTGACCGGTAGAGACGATTTGTCGGTACTTGTTCCCTATATGCAGGACCTACATGAGAGCCTTTAATAGGTTATTTACTGCATATTAATGTTCTGCGTAGAATAATACCAATATCTTATTCAATGAAGATATTACCGTATATTTTGTTTTTAGCCGTGAAATGCAACTATTTCCTTAGCCAGAAGTATTTGAAGACAGAGTCGACGACCAGATTAGCATAGCCATGACGGAGCTATTGAGGTTGGCCTACTTGGAAGGTTATCTCCTTTTATAGAAACTTATTCGACAAGTAAGTTTCTCCGTAAACAGATGTTCAGCAACGAAGCCGGGTAATTGGAATGTTTTGGTTGCATAATTACATGTTTAATTAGTTCAAGCAAGAATATCGTATGCTATTATTTAACCATCTCTATTCAACGATTAGCATATCACAAGTTTTGATCCGGAAAGAGTAAGTTTTATAGTATTTTCTACGATAAGGAAAATCTTCCTACAGATTTAAGCCTATCAATTTGTATAACCAAAGTTACTTTCCATATTTTTGAAGAAAAGATCAAACAGCAGGAAGGACGATAAGCTCATTGCTGGGAGGGATGATAAGCTCATTGCTTAACTTTTCTTTGTTAAACAAATTTTAGAAGTTTAATTCAACGGAATGATTTTTATTAAGACAACTAAATCTATCTTTTGTCGTGCTTATTATGATTTCCGGTTATTAATTCAAGCATAATGGGTTTAATTATTTCTCCATTTATTTCAACGTAAATGCTTTCCAATTATTTCTCATTTATTTTCGTTAATATTTCAACGTAATGATTTCCAATAGTTTTATTATTTCACAACGTAATCATTTTCAATGGTTTTCTAATTTATTACAACGTAATGATTTCCAACAGTTTTTTCATGTATTATAAAAAGACTTAACGATTTCCGAAGGTTTTCTCATTTATTGTATCGTCGTAGTAATGATTTCCAATAGTTTTCTTATTTACTTCAACGTAATGATTTCCAACAGTTTTCTTATGAATTTCAGCTTAATGATTTCCGAAGGTTTTCTAATTTATTTTATCGTACTGATGATTTCCAACAGTTTTGCTATTTATATCAACTTAATGATTTCCGAAGGTTTTCTAATTTATTTTATCGTAGTGATGATTTCCAATAGTTTTGCTATTTATATCAACTTAATGATTTCCGAAGGTTTTCTAATTTATTTTATCGTAGAGATGATTTCCAATAGTTTTGCTATTTATATCAACTTAATGATTTCCGAAGGTTTTCTAATTTATTTTATAGTAGTGATGATTTCCGACTGTTACTAACGATTTTATATATTTTTAAACAATGTTTTCTTATATATATATATATATATATATATATATATATATATTTTCTTTAATGAATTATTTTCGGCTGTTTTCTACTTATAACATAGTTATGTTCAACTGTGTTTTTATTATTAAGATTTAATGTTTTCCGCTTTATATTCTTATTTAGTTTATTAATCATTTTAGGTGTTTTTATATTTTGCCGTAAAGTGGATTCTTCTTTTTGTTCATTTTTTAATTTCAGTTTAACAATTTTCGACATTTTTTAGTTTCTTTTTAAGTAATAACTTTGGTTTTTGAAATTATGCTGGGCTTAGAGATGCAAATTAATAACAAGTTGAAAATACGAAAGATTAGATGATTTCACGTTTTATATATTTTGGAAGTGTTACGTCAATTCTTAAAGAATTAAATTTGTGAAATAATTATGTCTTGCCTGCAATTGGATTCTTTCCCCCCAGCTTTTTATGTGTTGGCATCTTATCATACCTCCGTGCTGGATGCCACACATGAAGAAATATTTTCATTTGTAAAATCTCTGTTTGTTACCAGTCGAGTATTTAATTATTTTACTTTTAACATAGTTTAAACTAATACATTTATAATTTTACATTTCTGAAATAAAACTAAATTACAATAACATATATGAAGGCATTCAAACCTGACTGGAGTCGCTGGCTCTATTGTTAATATATTTTACCTCCACGTAAGTAATCTGACGGAGTACAATGAATTGGTTTTTGTCACGAGATCGGCTGAGTTCTAAAATAAACCAATTGCGACATTTGATTGACCTAACTCGGAGGGGAGATCTGTAATGTCGACAACGGAGGAAATTGCAATTAAGGCCAACTTTGGCCAGACAGCGAATGATATATTGATTGAACCTCGCTGTCATTGCCCAACAGGTGTTTTATACTTTTTTTTTTTTACAGAATTATGTTATAAAGTCAAAACGACAGAGTTCAGGTTGAAATTGGGTTTACTATTCTTCCTATAAAATATTTCGAGGAAGTGTGGTAATGGAGAGAAACAATTTTTGAAGTCAACCTATGTAGGTTTCCTAAATATTTCCCTTGTTGCTTCTCGGTTAGTTGGTGATTTAGGGGTTCGAGGCAATTCAGTCTTTTGTCACTGCGACCCAAATGGATCTTTTATGACTACCATACTAATTTTGTTTTAGTCCAGGACAAGATTTAGGCTTCATAAGAATCTTAAAATTGTTGTGGGTAACATGGGGTCACCTCTGCAGTGTTGGGGAAAGGAATGCTGAGGTAAAGTAGTCTTTTGTAGGTTAGAGATTCACACTCGCACAACCAGTGTTGAGATGTTTATGTGCGAGGCAGAAGCGGCATGTATCCACTGCAGCCTTCCCCATGTGTTTTAGATGGTAATTCACTGGACAGTGGCCGGACTGTAGGCCAATAATCATCCTAAGCTCCTTTCTACTGAGTTCCAATAGTTTTTGTAGCCTTTGTCTTAGAGTATACTATAAACATTTTGGCTTGTTTTTGACCAGGGTGGGTGGTCCAATACTTTTGATCTTGTTCCCAGGTTTCCATGATATTATGAAGATAATTTTTAGGCACACCAAAGAATGGTTCGGGCCTAACAAAATCAACCTTTGAATTTTCCTTGGCAAGGCTATCAGCTTCTTCATTTCCTGGTATCCCTTCATGTCCTGCCAACCAAAGTAAAGAGACTTTGTTGTTTGTCAGTTGATTGATTACTTGTAGACATGCCCAGACCATACTTGATTAAAACTTAGAGGCTTAAGAGCAGCTGACTGTCTGACATGATATAGATCTCTGAGACTTTTATATTTTTTATTCTCTTTTGCGCAGAGTTCTATTGCGTGTATCTCAGCTTGCAATTTGAATAGAGTTTTTTTCTAGGTATTTGCTTCGCAGTGATCATCACTTTATAAAAGAAGGAAGAAAATAGCATAAAGTAAGACTTCTAGCCGTTGAATACTCTAATAGCGTCTATACCTGATAGGAAGGAGAGAGATTTAACCTACAGTAAGACGTAGATGAGTTAGAATCCCTCGGGATAGCCACTATAAGTGATATCTCCTGTGTGAGAAGTAGTTTATTTTCCTCTCTCGCATAATTCACACAATTGACTGCAGAGGGTCTAGATCAATGTTGAATTATTCGAGAAAATATTCTTTTGAGGTTCACTGAGCTCAAAATTGTGACTTTGTAATGTTTTAATCATGCATTGTTGTAGCCTACTCTGTAAGATTGATTTTGATTCAATTTGGTATATTGGTATAATCTTGGACCTTACGCCATTGATTTATTTATTCTTTTAATTACTCAAATTTGATTCTATCAGCTATAAGAACGTAACACGAAATACCGATTTTACTAAAATTGGCCTTAACGATTTTGATCAAATTTTGTTAATAATAGTCCAAACAAAAAATAGTGTCCGAAAAAACCGCATTTGCGCCATTTTCTCAATAATGACGGTTCGGTAGTTATCATCAGTAAAAGTGAAAATGAACTATAAACGCGCCTTTAGAAGGTCGAATATCTCCAAATCGGTCAAAGCGATATCAATGAAATTTTTGTGAAAAGTTAAGGTTTATGGTCCAAAGCCGTTTGTCAAGGCGCATGTAAAAGAAAACGTATCTTCTTCGGGTTTATTATAATTTTTTATTTTTTCCGTAAACTTGCGAACCTTAATTTTCTTTTACATGATTTGGATTATAAACGTCACATTTCATCAAAATTTGATCGTAATCGCTTTGATTTGTTTTGAGATACTTAACCCCTCCCCATATATCAATTTCATTTTTTTATCGATATCTATTGAACCGTAATTTTTGAGATGTCCATTAAATTTACTTATTAGGTCTTTGAATTTGTGTAAGGATAGTCTATGTTAGAAAGTTATTGCAACGTTTGTGCATCGTAATGTTTTTTGAATATCCGCCTGTTTTGACCAACAAATTGAAGTTATGCATGTAGCCTTTGTATACTCCTAACGAAACTTTTATTGTATTTTTGTATTAAATGTTGTTATAGGATATATTGGTTGGATAATGAATGTGTTAGAACTGTTGTTTTCTTACACACGTAGATTGGTTTATAAAGATTTTATGCCATCATTTACACTCGCACTTTTCGTGGAGATTCGTCAATCGGTTGTTAAAGATTTTACGAGGGGAGCGTCCTATTTTATTGAAACTGTCACTCACATTACTACTTTCAGTTTGGACCGTAAAATTCTATACGTTTGAATATCATATGTTAGTAGAAGAAAGATATGCTAAACTTGAAGCACTACCCAAGAGTAGAGTAAGTTGAGGCAATATCTATCGTATACTGTCGTACAACTGAATATATTCATTCTATGGGGGGGGGGGGGGTTGCTCCTTGGTGTTCGACTTTTGGCATAGGTCGGTATGATATGCATTAGCATTCAATACGCTTGTTTGCAGAATGTAAATATTAAAAATGAGATATTTAACAAATTCAAAATTTTGACCTTAAAACAAAAATATTTTGTTAAGATCTTAATCGAATCGACTAAAAGTTCTTGTCACTTTATTTTGACTAATTCCAGTTGGAATTCTAGTTAGTGAACAATGATTCAGTTGTATAGATTTGATGAATTTATATTATCTATAAATGTTACAATACAAGGGATATAAAGATAAGGAGTGAAAAGGTAAAGAGTATGTGAGTTTAATAGTAATATGCATTACCATGTGAGCAACACCATAATAGGTACGAAATAATAAATGTTCAAAATAGAAATATCCACTACAGCGGGAATCTAGTATTAGAGAAGAGCTGCAGAGAAATAGTCTAGGAACGAAATAAAAAAACACAAGGGAAAGATTTGAGCTGAAACCTTTCATTGGGGGATTGGAAAGAGTCCAACTAATCTATGGTATGGACCATTTTCGTTGAAAAACGGAAGAGAAAATCTCACAAAAAGTGATGGAAGCAAAATCTAGGGGAAAGAGGCAGAAGACGTCTGTTAGAACATGGACGGAGAATATATTAAAATATGAAAGAGAGAGAGAGAGAGAGAGAGATGAAAAAGTAACGATAGATCAAAGAAGATGGAAATTTTTCTTGTCCCTGGCATAAAGATAGGGAGATGAAAAAAAGTAACAATCGACCAAAGAGGAAGGAGTGAGTCCTATGTGATAAAATTTAAAAATGAATTAGGGCCTACATCGTATTGAAAATGCATAAAAACAAAAATTTTATCACACACAGCGTGTTTTTAAAGTAAGGTCAGTTTTGAAATTATCGCCGACTGCTTCGTTGAAACGAAATCGCTCATTCGCTCATTTATTATGACGTAATAACCAACTGTTTGTTGGCTATATTATAAGTGATTGTTCTGACGATTTAAAATGGGTACTACTATATAAATTATTTCGTCAACTGTGTTATGATATATTTTGTTAGTAAAAGAACAATAGTGCTGCTGAAATTTATAGACAACTTTTTCAGTTTTATAGACTAGACGCAAAGAGTGACAGTAGTTAGGTTATGGTGTTGTTTGAAGCGTTCGCTCCATCAACAGTAACTGCAGATGCTTTATTGGATTAAGTTTACGCGAAAATTATTGAAAATCGGTGATTTACAGTTTTTACTACATTGTGACGGAGAAAACATACAAAGCATCATGTCGCAAATGGGTTTCGAAAATATTAATTAACATACACAAACAAAAGGGGCGGGGATGTTCGAAAACATCTTCATTGCAGATGAGACCCTAGTTTCGTACACCAATGTCAAAGTCAAGTTAAAACGGCAAACCAGCAATAGTGACTCATGTTGTTTGAAAGCAAAGAGTTTTAAGCAAGTAGGTTCAGTCTTAAAAATCATGACCACTGTTTTTGTGTGATAACAAAGGTTGAAATGTACTGTGCCCTGCGGAAACTTAGACGAACCATACATAACCACTTGTTATCAAGTGGATTGTGTTTTTGCAAGATTACTCTCGACCTCACGCAGTAGGTCAAACTGTTCGAATGTTGCAAAAATTTGAATGGAAAATATTCGACCGCCTGTTTCCATAGTGATCTTGGACCAAGTAATTTTACCTCACTAAAAATACTTCCTTCATTGGATTGCAGCACTTTGAAAATGATGACTAATAGAAGGCATTTGGTTGTTACTATTTCATAACATATTGAAGTAGATTTCAGTTTTAGTTTCGTTATAACATGAACATTGGAAAAATTACTTATTTCTAAATGTTAATTAGTTGAAAAGGGAAAGGGGTACAAACGAAGAAAGTTGCATTAGTCAATAGTGGGTGAAGGGTTGTACTGTAACTATTTCTTAACGTACTCGAGTTGATTTTTGTTTCAGTTGTGTTATTGAGACGAGAACTTTTAAAATCGATTTTTTGAAATCCTAAATTTGAGAAAAAGGGAATGCCTACAGAGGAAAAATCCATTAATGAGGAAAAAGCGAAAGTTTACAAAGGAAAAATTCATTAATGGGGAAAAAGGGAATGTCTACAAAGGAAAAAATCGATTGGGGTAAGAGGGAAAATCTACAAGGGAAACAATTAATTAATCTATAGTAGACTTAGGGTTGTAACTATTCCATAATATAAGTATATTTCAGTTTTAATTTCAATATAGAAGCGAAAAGTTGTAAAATCGTGTAAACATTAGAAATATTAGAGAATAAAAATTCCGTGGGAATAAGTATTACACCTTACACCGGTTTTACGAACTGGTTAAACAAACTAACGGTGTACTTTTACGAAGATGGAGTAAAGAAGGTGTTGAAACGATATCAAAAATACGCGGGAAAGGATGTTAAAACATTAAGAAGTTATTTAATTTTTTTTTGTTAAAATCAATGATTTGTTATCTTTTATTCTGATCTTTTTACTTATATTGTTCCTGGTATTTGAAAATAAGGTGGGGGGGGGGGTTAAACTGTTGGGTTACCATTCTTCCATTATGTTAAACCTCTTTGGACATTAGAAGTAAAAAAAAAATTGAAACCGATAGTTTATTCAATAAGTAAGAGTTAGGAAGTATTTTACCAATTCTTAGCTTAAGTTGTGAAAGAACAGTAGGAACAAATTTGTAAATAAAGAGTCAAACTATCAGTTAACGTTAAAGAAGAATATAAATTAATGATTTCTGTGGTGTTATCGGACTGTAAATCGGCCAAGGGCGTTCCTTCTCTATTGATTTATTGCATTTTCTTTGCTCAGCGGAAGTTTTTTTACAAATGCCGAGGTGATGTAAGCATGCTCTTTGACTGTGGATGATCTCACTGTTGGTGAAAGTCTGCGTGTTTACCTTCAACTTAAAAGCATACTATACTCTACAAGCTAATCTAACAAATACTAAACGGGTGTTGTTTAATACTGGTTTAACCTGCCATTGCTGTGAGATGACAGTTACAGTACATGGAAGTGAGGCCCTGTTTTAACTCTACCGTTTGGCATTTCTTCTGTATGTTTGTTTGTTACACAATTAAGGTGATATGCGTTTAACAGTATTTATGAAATGCATGAATACAGTTCTTTGAAATCAAGTTGAACTATGTACAGGGTTTTTAATTTTATTTCTCGTTTTTAAAAGGAGCAATTCAAAGAGTTTTTTGTATGGTTGTAAGGCTTGAACGCGGATGCTCTGACTAGGAGTTAATGGCGCACCGGAGTATTGAATTTACTGGTGTGGTCGAGGCATGAGAGGTAATGAATAATTCAATTTCACTGTTTTTGTAAAATAATTTTATGATATTGCAAAATGTCCGTGGGCTGGGTATTTGTCGTCTTTGCACCGTTGTACGGCTGAAACAAGCGAACCTATCAAATTTGATACACACACACACACACACACATATATATATATATGATAAATTTGAAAAAAATACCATGGTTTTTTAATTTACAGTCCCTAATTTCCTAAATTTTGTTCTATTAATGCCTTTTGTACAACATGCCTTAATGTATTTCTTCTATGCCTCTATGTACAAAACGTTTATTTCCCACTCGTTTTAATCACCTAGACTGTTATTACAGTCAAGTACGATTTTGTCAATATTGTGATACTAGGTTTTTCTTCATACCCTGAAGTTAGATTGGGCAGATAAATCTTCTTTTATGCCTTCAAGAATATGGTCTTAAGGTGGTAGTCCTTGAATTTGTCTCCCATATCCTTTTTCTACGTTTCTTATAAAGAAGAACGTTCTTCTCCAGCATTACAAAAAGAAAACGCAGAACATAATCGTCAGAGTCACTCATGGTATATCTCCGCAACGATTAAAATTTTATAAAAGTTGTAAAAGTCAGGACCTTTTAAGGAGAAAAAAGCAGGAGAAAAAATTAAGGTAGTTTACTTTTTCCTCTTGCCTATAGGTAATAATAGTGACATTTTAAGCGAGTTAACGACAACTATTATTTTGGTTTTATGGATCAGAAAGTTGGTATAATAATTGGTTTACAAATATAGTACTAAAGATATTCAGTGGTTTGTTTTACAGTCTATTTCCTTTCTACCGTATATTTTTGAGGAGATGGCAACGAATGTTTTTTTGTTAGTTTTCTTTGTGAGTATATGTGAAATTAGTACAATGTTTTTCCACGTTTATTTTCTATTTTTTGTTTAATATTCGGCTAATTAGGAGGTATGCACGCAGGAACTGGATGCCTTTACGATTTTTATATCGTATATGATGCAACGCTAGTATGACCTCCGTATTTTATGGTCTTTGAATAGAGATTAACCATCTCTGCTCGTTTGCCGCCCTTTTCCTTTGCCGTCGGTTGGTTTTAATTTAGTTTTTATTATCTAATTAATTCAATGTTTTGTACTGTTTATTTAAATTATAATGGAAATTTAACTGCATCAGTTATTCTCCTCTTATTTTGTAAATAATTGTTTCGCGGGAAATGAGGTTAAACTAATTGATGATATAATTGGTATGTAAAGAACTGTTTTACAAAGGCGTTGTTTGATTAAGTCTAGTGGCCGCCCTAACGTTACAGTATCATATCCGAGGTCATAACCCAACTGGACTTGAGTCACATCCATTATGTAATGAAGTAGAGATCTGGGCGTGGCATGGGCACACTTGATTCATTGATTGTAAAGGAAGTCTTTCTTATTTAAGTCAGTTATATCTGGAGATCGTTGACCATACTTCTCTGAAATTTATGTCAAATTATGGGCGTAACCATGGAAAAAATAACGAAAGTTTGAAAAGAACAAAATCTTGCGATATAATTTGAATTGAACTCTTTGTATTTTTGTTTTTTGTGTTGGTACACTTATCTTATTTCTTTGAACAAGCCTGCGTAGCTCTGCAGATATAGTACAAAAACGTCAAAGTATACATTAGTAAATAGGCTCGGAACAAATATTCTCTATTTTAGCTCTGTTGACAAGATACTCGTATTTAAGCGAACACTATTCTAACAACGTCGATCTTAGTATACGAAGTTTGTCTAAAACGTAATGAGACTATATAAATCAATTTATTCTCAACTATACAATAGTTTACTTTGGAAGACTGAAGCTCGTAATTGTCAAAGCTGGATCTACCTCATCTGGAGACTTTGAAGTTGGTAGAACAAGCAATAATTACACGGAGAGTAAGCAGCTGATAGTTCTAATAGATTTCTATCTGTTAGTTTTTATAATTAATTGTTTTCCTTGTGTCACAAAAATGAAGCTCAGTAATATTGAGAAGCGTTGGAAGATCCAATTTTGTGTCAGTGTGACAAAACTGTTTAAATAAGTTGAAACAAGCTTACGGATATGAATGAGGTCATGTTTTTTTTGATGGTACAAGTGAATATTTTGAAACCGTGAATGATGAACTCCGTTTTGAACGAACTGACGACAATTCGAGAGAAGTGAGAGATTTCGTCAACTCTGATTGGTTAAGAACGGATTGTTTTATTTGTGGAAAATATGCGTAGAATCTTACTCTGAATAATGTCAGAAAAGATGTGTATTTTGACCTTCTTGGGCTTATTGAATCATGGATATTTGAGATTGATCCAAAAACAAAACTTCAAAGTAATAAGTGACACCCAAAACGGCAAGAAAAGGAAATTCCAAAGCTTTATATCTTTAGTTGGAATCTTCGTTCTTTTACTCTCATTACTTGGCTGAGAAAACTGTCCAGAATAGTCTACTCTTCCGTGGTTTCCAGCATTGACGGCACCAAATTGTCAACTGTTACACTTCTTACTGGGTCTTTGACATTTCCTTCTTGGGCAAACAAACACAGTGTATAAAACACTCTCTGCCTCAGGACAATATGCACATGTGTCTGTCTCACTGACGGCAGTGTTTTTTTAGGTACAAAACGGTGATAACAACTGAGGATTTTGGGTCAGCTTTTCAAAAATCTGTTAGAATTCGTAGGAACTATGTGCACAAATCTGCGTTGGCACATTTTGCATACGTATGTCGCGCTGATCGCATATTAGTGTTCATTGACTTTTTTCTGATATTTATGGGATATGAATACACCTGTCTCAAGGGGAGAAACTATTAATATTACCACCGAGACACAGAAAAACACATCATCCGTGTCTAGAGAGATTATTGACTCTTCGATGCTTCATCATCGTTTAACAGCGCAAGGTCTTTACTTCTCTGATTGTTTACTGTTTCAAAAATATCAAAACAGAAGGAGTTACAATTACAATACATAAGGTTTTCTTACAATAGTCTATGCATTACAGTGACTAAAGTCTGTTGAGTATTGTAATCTATAAATAAAATGTAGTTAAGGAATACCGGTTTATATTTTAATCCACTCGTACCTGCATTATTAAAAGAGTACTTCTACAATTTACAAGATATTAAAACCCGCACATGTCACGTACGCACGATGCTACATCCGTGACAAGTGGGCTGATGCCGCAGATCGGCGTTTGTTAATTTGGACCATGCATAGTTTCACGTCGGTCTTACATTCTTGCTGTTAAAGTTTTAATGGGATATTCATTGAACTCGTGCTGGTCTTTAGACCTAAGGAAATTACAAACGTTGAATTTCAACATACTCGGGTTATTGCTCCATCTCAATTATTGTTCTGGACGCTTCTACACAGGAAATATCAAAATACTGCTGGATTGTTGCATTGCCTGTGATTACCGATGTTTTAAACATATGTCCTGATTTTGAAATAAAG
Organism: Aphrophora alni; assembly: GCA_963513935.1. NCBI lineage: Eukaryota > Metazoa > Arthropoda > Insecta > Hemiptera > Aphrophoridae > Aphrophora > Aphrophora alni. The sequence goes on from OY740775.1 coordinate 646,853, forward strand.
AAATAAACCGTCAACATTCGATGCGGTTGGCGATACCGTTGGTTAATTCTAATGTTTTTAATCTAAATATTCGACCTGTAGCGATTTCCGTCGTGTAAACGCCGACATCAGAGACCTTCTTGGAGAAATTTAGAACTACTTTTAATTCACAGAGGATTCAATTTTGGTTTGATTTTGCTCAATAGTTACATACGCCGTTTTTACGAATCAATTTGTGAACAAAAAAAAAATCGTTTATTTTCAAAATAGTCAATTTTAAAGAAAGAAAACTGTCACAATAGATTATAACGTGCAGCTTTTATACAAATAAAAAACAAGTTGATGGCCGCTATTATTATAGTACTTACCCAGCCCCATTATGCAATGTAATACAAGCATGTAGAAAGTGTTCAATTGTGTGTATATATATGTTGTATAAAACAGTTGTTACACAGGTTTTCTGAACCTCGTAATTGTGTATTACTGTACTTTTAATCTTGACGTCCGTGGTCTTATCGGGCTTCTTACATGAATAATATATATTGGATATAATATTTGGATTCTTGGGCATTGTAGAAAGTGTTCAATTGTGTGTATATATATGTTGTATAAAACAGTTGTTACACAGGTTTTCTGAACCTCGTAATTGTGTATTACTGTACTTTTAATCTTGACGTCCGTGGTCTTATCGGGCTTCTTACATGAATAATATATATTGGATATAATATTTGGATTCTTGGGCATTGTAGAAAGTGTTCAATTGTGTGTATATATATGTTGTATAAAACAGTTGTTACACAGGTTTTCTGAACCTCGTAATTGTGTATTACTTTTAATCTTGACGTCCGTGGTCTTATCGGGCTTCTTACATGAATAATATATATATATATATATATATATATATATATATATATATATATATATATATATTAAAAAGTCTCCACTCGCTTAGCTCGTATCAGTGTCTCGGCCCTTGGGGACCTTGAAGTTGACATAATCAAGGAATCTCCTTTTACTGCGGTACACATTTTCTTGAGAGAATTCGAAATTACATTTTTGACTATAACTTCGCCATTTGTCATCGTAGAGATTTGGGATTATTACTATTAGTTGCAGAATTAAAATATATGATAATTTATTGTATTATGAATTGAATAACACACGAGATATAAACAAATAATGTTTAAAATGGCGGCTATTTTAATATTTTTAATTAGATTTTTCTGAATTTCAATAGACTTCACTATAATCCCACGACTGACGGACAGCGTGCCGAAACTCACTTGAAGTCATGAAACAAGAGTTCCAACTTTTATAACTCGCCCGCAACAGAGTGCCAAGTTTTACAGGGATCTCGGAAAGTTTCTTCAAATTTTTGTTCCACTTCATATCTTATTTCAACGATAAAAATATTTATTTTTTCTAACGAAATATTCCCGAACACAAGTAGAGCAAGCCTAGATATTATTGGTTTCACAGAGGGAGGGGGTGGATGCTCTACACGAGGTCTGTGAGCTACATAGGCTGGCATTACATTAAAGTGTTCCAACTTTATTTCAACTGCAGTGCGCTAGAGATTAATCTATAAACAAGCATCGTGCTTTGGTTTTTAACAAGATTTTATGTACAGTCGGAACTGATTCCTTTCATAAAATTTAGGTTGTCAATTTTAACCTAATTTAACAATTCCATGTTGACGATATATTATGTCAATGTTTGTTCAAAAAACGTTTTTTTATACGTGTTTTAAATAATCAACTTAATAATTTCCTATGTAGATACTGTTTTTTTCTTCAAATTTCATGTGATGTTATTGAAAGATGTAACATTTTTTGCAGGAGTGAGAGCTAAAGTTGTCTACAGGGGAAGGTCTTTAATTAATTTTATAAATGTGCGTGGCGTTATTTTTATCTCAAAATTAGTAAAACGTAAATACTTGAGGGAGTTCAAATTTCACGTGGCCTTTTACAGATTTAACAATTATTCAGGAACGAGAGCTAGGGAACGACTACAGGGGGAAGTCTTTAATTCCACAAGAAAGACGATAATAACTGCAATGGAATTTCGTCTTTAAAATCCTAAGGAAAAAAATCCATAATTAAGCGCGGCGTGGTTTTTAAACAAACTTACCAATTAAACACTTGAGAGAGACTTTTTGAAAAAATTTACACGGTTTACTCACCAAATATACAAAGTTTGGTTATTGTACAAATATTCTACCTCTGTTTTTTTGTGAGAGCTTCAGGTTTCATGGCTTCAGGAAGTCAAAAAAGTGGTTTTCGACATTCCGTACGTCCATCCATCATTGTTGTTGTTGTCTGTACGTAAGCACTATAGCGGACCTGAAATACGGTAAAGGGATTATAATCTCTAGTGTGCTTGTATAGAACCCAGAGTGACTGCCAGTTTAAACAGTTAGTTGTTTTGTTATGTGTTAGTCAACTTATAACGCACTAAATTATATACAATTCTGCACATAATGCTACCAACTATACGACAAATAGCGAAACTTGTAGTTACTAGATCCGGCAGGTTCAAGAAACCGACAGGAGCATAGCGAGTGAAGGCTTCCAAGGCCGAGATTCTGACATTTTTATACATCTACGAGACTCGTTAGGGGCTAGCCGATGTCACATTAAAATGTATAGGAAACCTGTGTAACAACTGTTTCAAATAAACTTTCCCCTACTGGATAAGACCATTTGATTTACAAATACAGAATTTAACATTTTTGGACCTACAAGGCCCAAGTTTTGACCAACATTAGACGATCTAATTGTATTACATTGTACGTTGGTGTTGGCTAATACCATGATGGCGCCCATAGATAGACAAACTGAAAGGAAACCTAACTGGAGATTACATTTTTGTTTATGTAGTTTTGGGTTAGATCCCTCTCTTTCATCTTTCCTATCAAAGACTGTTTTGACCAACTTTTGTTATTTTCTGACCATGACGCTATTAGAATATTCTAGGGCTAGGAGTTCTTTTTCTACCTTTTGTTTTTAGGGCGATGATGACTGAAAGGTTTTCGCCTTTAAAGAACAAAAAAGGCGATATAAAATGAACCTGTCAATGTCTATTAGTTATTTAAATGACGTATTGAATCACCTTGTACGTTTGTAATTGTGTTCAGTGCGTGTATGTAAATGTTGCTTTGATATGATGTCATCAGTATGGTGCCGGTGTAAACAAGGCGTGGTTCCATACCAGTGGACAGACACCTGTTCTTTATTACCTCATGATATTTTCTGCTGTTCAACTTTCCTCATGAAATTATATAGTGTAGTACGTTTTAAATAGTTTTTGTACCAACAGTTTTGTGATAATGAAAATACTCTTAACATAATTTATAATATACAAATTTTGTAAATTTTAAGTAAAATTGAAATTTCGGACTTTAAGCTCCTAAAATTTAACCTTGAGAATACAATCCATCAAACAAATAAATGTTATTATGTGTTAACTAGTGTATTACATTTTATTTAAGTATAATTTATTTTAAACATAATTTGCAAATTATACATTTTTAGCATGTATAAAATCACAATTTAAATTTTTTAAGGAAAAAACATTCTTAGTTTGAAAATAGTTATCAAGAAAATTTCAGAAGACAAAACAATGTTTTTTTTGTGTCAAACTATAGGCCTACATATGAATTTTTTCCAGTCTTAAATGGTATTCGGTAAAAATTTCGGAAAATGACCACTTTTCTCTAAACGTCGTGGAGAAAAGAGAGTTTTGTATTTTAACTTTACTTAATATAATTTTTCATCCATATTTTTGTTTATAATTTTAAAAAAATTCCTCCCTCCACTTTGGTATTCATATGGCCATAATCGGGAAAACGTTTCTTTTATTTATTTTTTTCGGAAAAAAACAATAGCAAAAAATTCTTGATTCTGGCCTAATTATATAAAAGAACCTTTTCTGGATTTTTTGTACACTCGGGCCGTTAAACAAAATATGTAGGATTTTAATTGTTTAAAAAAAAAATGATTAACATCTGAGCGTCGAAAGTTTTTTCCCGCGTTTTGTCTACGTTATTGTGAACCAATTTCCCCGATTAGTTTTGTATTGAATTTATTCCTGGAGAGGATGATCTCCTTCGTGCAGGAAATAAAAGCGAAACTTACTTTGCAAACAACTCTTGTATATAGAACGCATGCGCAATAACTCTAGCCTCTTACTAAATTTATTAATTTAAATACTTACTACTATTTTGTTTCTTATCTTTCTAATATATAATGTTTTTTCTTCTAGGTGAGCTGACAGTTGGTGTTGTTAAATCACTTAGAACTCTCGTTATTTGTAAGTATAAAGTGGAACCAAACGTTCTGAATAAAAACTATATCATTTGTGATGAATACCTTAAGATATTCTATCTATTGTAATATATTAACATTAAATAAAGTTTTCGTCATACTCAGTGTTGAAAAACAATGTTAAATCATGTATCAAAAAACAGTATTGTCATTTAAAAAAAATGGACTCAAATACAATATGATTCAGGATTGTGACAGAAAATTTTAACACAACACAAAACGTAGTGTAAATTTATTATACACAAACTTCACTGGGTCCGAAATCATTATAGTAGGGGAGGAGGGGTGTTGTGTACAGAATAGAAAATAATAATATACTCTTTTAAAGTGTCAGATTATCTACATTATAACTGCTGTAGACAACCACCAGCCGTTCCCCACCCTCCCCACTTACACGGATTTAATTTAATTCACCCTTACAATCGATACAGGTTGAATTTGTATTAGTCATAGATAGGAATGCAAGGCAAGGCAAAACTGTTCTATATTTAGATCTTTGTCTAGCGGAGTAGGACCATATTATTTATAATCCATTCAATAGTAGGCTTACTGTGTTAGCGTGATGATATCATCTTTATGCTTATATACGGTGCAGATATAATCTCACGGCTATAATTGTGGATTTTTTATTTCACAATGAACCGTAATTGTGGCCGGTACTTTAATGAAAGCTGCAAGGTCAACTGTTGTTATCTTATGAGAAATGACCGGTGTAAAGGCATTGCACAATCTTTCTATGGAATAAAAAATAATCTCTACTACTTTTAAATAAGAAAAGTCGGTATATGAAAATAGTCCCCAACTTTTAGAGAATAATAAAAACTATTAAATAAAGTTTTTAAACGAAAAAGTCAATAGAATTGCATGAAAAAATGATTATTTATGTATTTAAATAGGCCCGAAACTTGCTTCGCTTGAGTAACAAGAGTTTTTCAAGAGAGGCTTAATAGGAAAGTGAAAGAAAGGTATCTAAACCAAGACTGTGTGAAAAAAGTGTAGATCCAGCAATGATTCTTAGGGATTTACAAGCCCGTAATCACTATATAGCACCACTCGTCGTTATTATGTAATAAATTGATAAACCAACATATCTTCCATTATAAGTAATCTATATGGTCAGAAACTATTTAAAAAAGAAAAATTCTTCTTTACCTATAAGTAGTGTGGAGATTTTATTTTTATTTATTTTATAGTAGTGGGGAGATACAGTTTTATTTTTGGTTTTGCGAATGGTTGTGTCAGAAACTTATTGCAGTGTTTTGTATAGTTTCTAAAGTAAATGTAGCAGCATGCAATAGTTTTTGAATTATCTCTTATGTTATAATATATCTTCATTTTATAAAGAAATTTCCTCCTTTAGAATTATTCTATCTGGTAATCCTACACTATATAAAAGAGCTCCCGCCCACCAAGACCAGTCCGTTAGCAAGTTCGCTCACGTGATCATTACAGCTGCAGTACTAGAAGGAAGTTTGTGTTCTGGGAACTGCATCTCGTAATTGCTGATTTTGTACTAATGATTCATAACCTTATAATGCGTGTAAACTGTTCTTTTACTTGTACAAAGAAAGTTTTGTTGTTGGTAAATAAAATTAATGTTGAGTTTTTCTCTAGGAATTACTTTACATTCGATTCATTGTGCGACCAATCTATATGTAAGAGTAAAAAACATGTCTCAACTGGCATGACAACGGAACTCAATTTTTTCGATCAATTTGTTACGTCAACAAGTTGAAAACATGAGTTTCTCTTTTTCATCAGTTGAAAAGTCGAGGCGGTTTTGAAAATTAAACATAAAAACTCAGTGTTTGTTATATTCAGTAGCCTACTAAACAGGTATTATGTGAAGTTTTAGAAAGTGTTGAAAAATGTATTGATTTTGAAGTGAAAACTTCTATTGGCTCGTTGGGTACTTTTTTGGCTGGATGTTTTAATGAAATCTCGCGTCACGTACATGTTACTTCATCGTACCTCCACTCGAATCAAGTAAGCTATAATATATAGACGACAGGTTCTTTTAGAGTTCAAGTGTAAACTTAACCAGTTCCGAGGCGCACCTGTTTCACCTCGAAACCATTCCTCAAACGCACGCTCCCAGAAGTCCAAACTTCTGGACAGGCTCCCATGGTATTAATGTCGGCAAGATTTCTCCAGCCACGTTTGATGAGTCAACGTCGGGTCGCTTACGTGATACCCTCCTTCACCAAATCACCTACTGTGGGCGGCGCCCGTTACCCACCTACACGGGATTGGGCAGCCCACCAGACGATCCCGGAAGCTAAAAAGTTTTCCCCCAGTTTTCTTCGGACGACACCGTGAGGTATAGTGCACGAACTGATTTTAGGAGGCTCTCTTCTCCTATAACTCATGTTAGCAAGGTTCCCCAAGCAACGTCTGATGAGTAGCCGTCAGGTCGCTCACACGATACCTTACCTCACATCTATATGGGATAGGGTAGTCAACCACCCGGGTACAATACTGACCCAGTGATAACGGACAGCATGGTTTTTATGTAGCTTTAATTGTTTTACAACATTTGGGATGTGATACATCAAATTTCTGGGTTTACCATTGACCGCCAATGTTCAATCAATGTTCATAAGGACAATGATAAACACATAAGGACTAAAAATTCAAGATGAAAATTAGGTAAAATTTTAGTTTGTCATTTACGTAATGAAGATATCAGATATTTAAAATGAGACCACATTCTGCATGTAATTACTTTTCAAAAGAATTTATTGATACAATTTGGCGAACAAATCTGCTGTTATTGTAGGTATGTTCTCGCTGAAAAGTTTGATGGGAGAGCTTGAGTCAAAGAATTTATGCTATTGGGGTGAAATTTTTGTTCAATCTTACCGAGCGGTAGATGCAAAGGTTGATTGAAATATAACTAATACTATTACTATAAATGTTTGTAAAAAATTTTGATGTTTTTAGCGATTTTGTTTTTCTTTATAAATGACTTATTTTCTATTTTTGTAAACAAGTTTAGACATAATTAGGTGGAGATTTTAAAGTTGCAAAACATTAACTATTACGGGATGTTACAGGATATAGAGGTGAAAATCTACCGTCAGTTTGATATTTACCAATCGAGTTAGTCCAACAATTCATAGATAACACAATGGTTATCTCTAGATGCATGCATCAATATAAGCACATTTTACACTATAAATGAATAAATCCAATAAGTGACGACTGACACCGGCCAAGGTGTAACAGATGCAATATTTGTAATTTTAATTTCCTGTAATAGAAGATTTAATGTATTCTATAGTCGAGAGGCAAATGCGGCGCGACGCTTTGTAAATACCGTCTCCCCCCCACACCTCTCTCATCTAATGCAATATCTTTTAAACAAATTGCATTTCCTCCCTGCATCTCTATGGAGCTTCTGGTAATTAAGTTGAAATGTTCATAGTACGTCTTCGTCTAACACTCAAGCGGGAAGCCTTGTAAATCTCATTGTTTAGTGTCTTTATTAATTAACGAAAATCAAGTTGATGGATGACATTAAGGTACGGAGCTTGTTTCTCCTTCACTCAGCACTCTATATTTATAAATATTATAAAATAAAATATAAATCTACCATCAGACAAAAAAAAACAAGATTTTCTAAACCAATTTTAGCTCCGTCACTCCTATGTCTCCAAACAAAACGTACTTTTGTCCATCTTCTCAAAAATTGGAAATTATCGGTTAAAAAAGTCTTCTTTTTTTTCCTACGAGGGTAGGTGAAAACCTGCAACAGGCACTAGCACTCCCGTAAGTACTAGTAGTGTGGGGGTCGACCCACTAAAAACACCTCCCTAAAGGCTGAAACTGAGCTTGCTATCGCCCATCTATCAACTTACCTCTCTTGAATCTAAAAACTAAAAATTAATTGCAGGTACTTTTGTAGAACATGCTCACTGTTTCTCTTCGTATTTGTATTGTATAACGCTGCGAGACATGAAAACCTCAAAATACATTTGAGCACTCCCAAACATTTTGATCGTCAGATCTGTTTTCTCATAAATTTGAATTAAAAATTTTAAACTCCATTTCTGAAAATTGAAATTTAGAAATCTATCATTGCCCCTAAATTTTTCACTTGAAATTATCAACACTTTAAAGAAACTTCAACCACAAACTGAAAGAAAGCACAGTTTTAACAATAAACACTTTATTATAACATGTTGACGTTTCGGTAGCTAAATCATCGTCATCTTCAGTTGTTACATGTACACAAACTACATGGTACTTAGGTGCAACATATGATACCAATCAATATATCTCGGTACCATAAAGTTTTATGTGTAATAACTGAAGATATCTAGTCATCTTGTTACAAATCAAGGGTTTTTTCTTTTCTCTTTCACTTGCTTCTTCAAAATTAAAAACAAAATAACAAACTCTTATATTATTTTTTGTTTCCACTTTTTATTTTCAATTTTTATAACGTGGTATGTTGTGTAAAGGATAAAAACAAATATCGATATCCAGTTTTTAGGTTTTCTGGGCCATATATAATAGTTTTTAGAATTATGTTTGTCGCATGTGAATGCTGTACAGTTCTAATGTTATTGATAAAATTTGATATACTGTACCGTATATGCATATTTTGGCCACATCTACAAAACGCCCACTCATTTATTTCGATAGTTCGGAATCAGCTCCAACTATTTTTTTATTTCCAAAAATGAAGCCTTCAAGGGTCCAAATAAAAGGTGTTGTCGTCATCATCAGAAAAATGCTGGTTTAGTATAAATTTGGAAAATATTGAATTTAACCCTGGTCCGTTGTACATATTATAGACACAGGAATTATAAGGATATTATCAAATGTCAGAACTAAGAAGATGGGAAAAATGATGAATTTAATTTTCATAAAAGGTGTTTTTTATTAGTATAAGGAACCAAATTTCGAAAAACAGTTTATGTTATAAGTTGCTTCAAAACGACGTACAAAAAATTGCTTTTGGGATACTTAGGACTAATGAAGCTAACTTTCGCTTTACCACAAAAAATTTAGTCAGCGATTTTAAAAGGTAATACAGTATATCATTAAAAATGGGAATAACTAGTAGAGAACCGTGTTCACTGGAATTTCCGTATGCTTCTATCAAATTGGGCATGAGTGTGCGCAGTTCTTTCTTTTTAAAATGATGTACACTAGTACACCCATTATCCTTTTGAGTTGGTCTCCAAATTCAAAATACATTAAACGTTAGGGGGGAGGGGGTTAAAGATGTTATCATTGAGTTGTAGATAGCGGTACTGTGCGACGGTGTTGGTGTTATATCCGCATTAGTATCAATTGGTCACGTGACATGTTGGAAGCCAGCCATATCCTCAGGATCAATGTCATAGTCACTTTCATTCCTAGGCTGAACTAGGTTTTCGTAATGCTATAACTATGTACATTTTTATTATTAGTTTATTTTGTTTCATCAAAATGTATTAGCGAATTTTTAACCTAAGAAATGATTAAATGAAAAACAGATTCCGCCAATGGAATTAAAATCGTATGCAATATCATGTGCCTCAAATAGTTTAAAACCATAAATTTGCCTTTACAACAGTAGTTTAAGAAAATCAGAATTTCAGATATTTTTCATACTTAGAAAAAAGACAAAATATATATTGAATCACGATACTCGACCTTGAGAAACAATGTTTGTTCTTAATTTATTTTGTTTCAAGCCTCTGGATTGTTTATAATAAATATATTTTGTATTTACCTTAATTGGTCTGTCTAAAATACAGAAATTGTCTGATTAATACAATCATTAAAGAGTCTTTGTTTATTTCGGTTGTCATAAACTCTTCGTAAGCATAAATCATATATTATTGAAATGATGGCGTCAAGATTCAATTTCGATTTTTGCCTATTATTACTAACTATATTTTCCTTATTTGGCATACAGGTCTGTGACATTCATTTTCACTAAAATCTGTAGAGCCGATTTTGAGTCACTGTCTTGTATAACAGCTCAATTGATGAATTTTTGTATTTCTAACGATAATTCTCTATCCAGCATTTTTGGGGAGTTTATGTTTGGGACCGTAAAGACTAAATTTTACACAAAATTGATCAAAATGGCTAGCGCCAATTTTACAAAATTTAATTTAGTAATATTAATATTATTTGCCGTGTGACTTGGTTCTTCTATAAATGATTTGGTTCGGAAATATGCTTCATCATCAGAAATCATTTCGCTCACAGAGGTCATCAAACATTAAGACGTGACAAATCGCAAGCCATTACACAAAAACAAGTTTTATATACAGGGTGTCCGAAAAAAGAATGCAAAACTTTGTTCTTTTCTCTTCTATTTGACGTTTAAATCGTTTAGTTATCTTGAATAGTCCCCAAGCAACGGCCGTTCGAAATCCCGGCATTCTTTTTCGGAGAACCTGTATATTATACATGATGGCAACAAGATAGCATGCCTTACCACGATGCACACCCGTAAGTATGTATATATATAAAGCTTGTGCACCGTAATGTCTTGTGATTGTCACATGTTAATGTTTGACGATCTCTGTGAGCAAGAAGATTAGAAACGGGTGTTTAATAGAAGAATGAAATCACACGACGGATAATATTAAGGTAATACTTATACTATAGTTGTGATTGGATACTACTTAACAATTTTGGTGTTTTGGTCTTACGACACCCTAACCAAAATAAAATAAAGTGTTGTGATATGTCCACATACTTATTTGTTCAAATCGCTCCACTTGTTTGGAGTGGAAAAAACTGCACTGAAGACAGACAGACATCATTCAAGAAACTACTTATTTCATTCAGGAACAACTGATATATTCACGAGAAAACTCATCGATTCTTCCACCCATTACATAATTTGTTCGATGTACCAGATTTTATAAGAAAGTAGCCTACATAATAGGACAAATAATAATATATAATACAGGCTTAGCTTTAAGTCGGAAAATCTTGGGACTTGTTGATATCAACTCGTAGATTTAATTTAATTCTCTTCTCACAGATCCATAAAGATGTGAATATTATAGAAATATAGCAAAGGAATGTACATGACGCTACAGAAGTTTATTGATTGTAGAATGGAGTCATAGTGTCTCGTGTAGCGTACGTACTAAGTCTGCATTACACTCCTTGCTTTAGTTTAGTTTGTGCTTAGCTTTCATTCGATACAGTGTTTGTGTGTTAGTCTTTTATAAAATATATAATCGTGGGTTTCTTGGATGAAGAAGTGGATGAGGAGGTATTTCAGTCGTTTTAAGGAAAACACATGTGAAGTTTTTTGTTTAGAAAACGTGCATTTGTCAATTTATACGTACAATATCGACAATTTGTAGTAAATATATTATACTCGTAGAATACTTTTCTATGTTTTTGAGGTCGTACAGTTGAAAAATAAATAAAATGTTATAAACAAAATCTTTGTTTAAAATAATTTTTGATTTATTTATTTATTTATTTTTTTTTTTTAAATTTTGTGCTTTTTCAAAAATATAAGATATATTTTTAAACCATAGCAAAATAATTAGAATTCTGGTTTTATAGTTATTCCGATGGGTGGTTTATGTTTTTCCTATAACGGAATTTGCCATGATTTGACTAATACATACATGACGTTTCGAGAATATAAATCAACCCCCGTTATTTTGTCGGATTGGCTTTAACTCCGGGTTCTTTCTAAGATTTTATAACATCTCCCTATAGGCTTTGTTGGTATTTCTCATGTTCTAGGTTTATAACTATTATAAATATTACAACATTTATTACTAAACATTTTTAAAGCGCTCTAAGGGGTACATAATTAATAATATATGAACCAACTTTAAAGTTACTTTCGGAAGGGGGGGGGTTGTTTATAAAACTAGGCTCAGCATAGAATTAGAGTTCTGTAACAGAATGACGAACTTTTATATAAATATAATCAATATAATAAACAAACCTGTGAAAACATTCCCTAATTATTTACACTCCCATATTCGGAATCTTCGCTCCAAAAAAGTCTAACTCTACCTGAGATAGAAAATAAATGTTACCTGTCCATGAGATAGAAGAAATGTCTTATGTGTACATGAAAAAGAAATGTATAGTTGGTTTGTTTTTTCCCAAGTGTATTTTTTTTAAAGAGGTAATTTGGTATATAGAATGGTCCTTGCTAATTCAACATTTCGAAAGATATTAGAAGCCTAAAATTCCTACGCTTATTCGTCCCGTGCGTAGTGTTTGATTGAAATTAAGTTTTGCATGACGCTGGTAAAGTTTCATTTTAGGTTTTTACTAATTATACGTGAACCGTACATATTTTTGATCATTAATAATAAAATTTTAATGTATTTTAAGAGCCGATTTTGAGAAATTAGGTATTTGTAGCAGCAGGACGATGGGAGGTGGGACTCTTAGAGGCTACTTTTTATCAAAATTTGATGAAAACCATTAGAGACGATTTCAGAAAGTTTTATTAGTTTTGGTTATATGGGAATTACCTCCATTTTTTTATCTATCTAAAATATGCTCATGTACTAAATCTGTTCACTCTTTTGGACTGAACAGACGTCATTCAATAACCACATTTTTGGCTTAAAACGGATATCTCCACTAATAATGGTCATCTTCCCAAAAATATCGGTTCGGTACTTATCGGTTAAAACTGAAGCTGTTATAAAAGACGTCATTTCTAAAAACGCACTACCAAACTGTTTTAATTTTGGTAAAATGTAAAAATTAATGGATCCATCTAGTGTGTAAATATGGGAGAAAAAGAAAATTAGAGTTTTTAAATAATTAAAAAAAGAAAAGATAAAAAACCTTGGCTGGCGTCATTTAGTCTCATCAAATTCAATTTATGTCTTGAAGGGGTCTACAACACAAGCGAAGGAAGTTAAGGCTTTATTTAAATACTAAACAAATAAAAAATTGTCACTAATAACTATCAAACTGACATTTTAAGCGACTTATAGTTTAGTTTAGTTAGTTTTTGATTCTGTAGGTGGATTAATGTGAAATATTGTTCAACGGTTTCATTTCTTGTTGTCTACATCATCTATATTCAAACTGCATACAATTGGTCTTGCTTCATTCATGTCGATATAAATCAATAACAGGTTGACTAGAGCGACTAGAGGTAAACATGACTAATCTGTGCTTTTATACTTCATCAATGAAAACAATAATTATAAAAGAAATTATTGGAAGTAAGTTTAAGTGTTTACATTTCACTAATAACACAAACAAGTTTAATGAGAAATTCCGTTGCATTGACTTTTTATAAATCATGAAGTTTAGTCAACATTCTTTAAATTTAGCAATTTTTGTTTAATACACGAGGTACGTAGTGTAACAATTGAGGTCAGCTACAGTAGCCTCAGACTATGATTGTGTCTGGTGTAAGAGACGTGTTCTCTAGCCTGACGACGGTACAACCCATTCCAAGAAAACTAGGTGCACAAATTAGTGCTTAGTTACATTTTAAATTCTTAAAGTTACAACTTCGTGACAGACGTTTGTAAACGTTTTATTCTTATTTACACCTATAAAAGAAACGAAAGTGGTTTACACAGAAGCATTTTAGGTCTATATATTTTTATTGGGGTTGTACCGCTGAAAGTAAACGCAACAAACAATGTGTGGGGCTCCTCTTTTCTTCTCCACCCCAGACACATTCCTACCTTGAGGATACTGGTGAGGCCCGCGGATCTCTCAATAGTTTAATATCTGTCAAACAAATCAGCGCACCAAGGAACCAGCTTTGATAATTTATAAACTTTACCACACCACACACACCTTAACCTATTTCTATCGGGATTTTGTGCCTTAGCACCGTAACACCGTAGAAATAAGGACTCGACATAATAATGGCTAAACGGCCTACCATTAATAATAAACCCAGAGCGCCACGAACCTCGTTTTGTCCGACATATTAATATTTGTACACACGAACTTAAAAAGTGTGGAACGATGTTAATCCACGTCCATATTCGTCGGAGTTCTGCAAGATGACGTGTTTTTCGTAATCCGATAGGTGACCGCGATAAGCTCCTCCCAAAACCAAGATTACTAACCGCAACTAAGATCCCAACCGAGATGACCGTTCTTGCCAACAGTCTATGTCGCGTTTTACCGGAAATAATCATTTACAGATTGTTTAAAAAAAAAAACATAATCGTCTGTGAAGCGGTTAAAAACGGCTTAAATTTTAAAAAGCAGTAGAACTTCTAGAGATTTTGGTGAAATTTAAAGATTACTATATCATTGTGCTAAATTGCAAGTAAACGAAAATTACGATTGAAGATTAACTAGCAAAAAGCTAATATGAACCTTGACTGGATATAAACTATATACGTTATCCATTCTGAAGCTCCCTTTGTATTCTATTTCAAAATATGAAACAAAAAATTAATTACATGATGGGGGACCCTTCCTAACGAGTTATCTCCAGGGAAACTTTTCTTGTTTAGAGGCAATACAGCTTCTTGGTCATTATCTTCTTAAAACTTAAAATTTTGTTTTCTTAAAAATAAATTGTAAGGAGATGTCGACGAATATTATTTTGGTTTATGTAGGTGTGTGGGTGAGAGAGTTTGTGCAGTATTTGCACAGTTTATTTATTAATAGGTGTTGTAGAAAGTTTTATTTTACTATATTTTCTGTCTTTCTCCTCCGTTTTAGAGTGTATTAGTTGCTCGATTTCAACACAATCTGTTAAGCTGACATAGTATGATGAAGTTGACTAAACCGCAGTTGTACCTATAAACAATTAATTAGTTTCCTGTATGTTGTTTGTACGTGATATGTGTCAAAACAATAGCATGACGATATTTGCTATTACAAAACTACAGCTCTATTCAAAATGTGTCTATCTTTCAAATCATTTCCCCCCCAGAGATGTGTTACACAAACTTTATCATTCACACTTCCCCGCCCCAAACCTAAACTAATTGTCGCCAAACATTGTCAGTTCGGTAGTTTTGAATCAAAAAGTAAAAATGAACTATGAATACGGTCGCTGACCGTATTATGTAAGGAATTATACTTTGTACCATAAACATATCCTCAGCGTAAAATGTTTAAAAAATCAACATTTTTTTAATCAAGGTTTATTTTTGTTTTTTGCCAATTTTTTATATTTGGATTTGTGGAATTTTGCACACGGGTTAGGTTAGGTTAGGTGTTGGTTGCGTTTTGCACACGGGTTAGGTTAGGTGTTAGGTGTGTTTTGCACACGGGTTTGGTTAGGTGTTAGGTGTGTTTTGCACACGGGTTTGGTTTTGTTTAAATATATAAACAAATAATTTTGTTTAAAGACATATACGTTTGATAATTTTATGACTCTTAAATTTTTTGCAGAATCGGAATAGTCGATTTTGAAAAATTACGTCTCTTTACAGTTTAATGTTCGATTTTTTCCCCTGATAAGTCCCGAACCGGTTTTTAGTGGGGGGGGGGGTAGCTACGTATACGTTTTGTAAGAGGTTTTATTTGATTAAAACTGTTTAAGCCAATTTTGAAAAAACATAATTTTGTATTTTACCTTATGGGTAGGTACCTATAAATTATCAAGAAATTGACGTTTAGAGATATATGTCCAAAAATATGCCTACATAGCAAATTTGATTATATAAAATGTTTCTGGGTTTTGGATGTAGAACACAGCGCAGACGATAGACAGACACATCATTACAAAAATGTACATTTTGGGCTTGGGGAGTCTCAAAAAATTAGCATATATATATATATTTTTTTTTTTGAATAATTCAAAATTGATTTTTGTTTCATAACAACTTCATACTGTAAATATGTCTATATTACTTATATAATAAGGTAAAATGACAAACATACACAAAAATATTAGACTTTTCGTTTTATTGACTCCTTCAACTGGCTTTTTTTTTGCAGAAGGTGACCATCTTTTTTTTTTTTTTTTTTTTTTTTTTTTTTTTTTTTTTTTTTTTTTTTTTTTTTTTTTTTTTTTACTGTTTGGTTTCCTAAGTTTGCACAGTATATTTTGTAAGAATGTAAAGAGAAGGCTGGGGAAATTTGGTGGGGAAGGTGAGAGAAATAAGAGAATCAATAGCTATTTTTAAATAAAATTCTATCTATTAATTATACTATAAGACAGGAACATTATTCATTGTCTATCTGAAATGTCGATGAACTTATCTATCAAAAGTAGCAATTGAGAGACAAATAGCGTGTGGCTGTAAGATAGCTTTAGCACAGTTGGTTGCTATGGTTGATATGACGCCAAGTCCACTAATTAATTATATTCGTGTATCATTAACGAACATCGACTTGGGGTATCAGTATGTTCAAATGATAAACTTAGACAAACAGAAAAAAGAACATTTTCAGACTGTTTTTGAAGATCTTTATAGATGAATGAATAGTAAAAATGTTGTAATTTTCACCTGATGACGCCGCATTGATCGGCGAAACAGGTGTAGTGAGAAACACAATGAAAGAATTGCAAAGACTGACTAAAGTATTTGTTCCCATATATTAATAAAATCCAGAACACTTCTCAATTTGATTGAAATTTAATTAAAATGCCAGTTAGACGATAATTTGATTAAAATTCCTGTTAGATTAAAATTTAATTAAAATTACTGTTAGACTAAAATTTAATTAAAATTACTGTTAGACTAAAATTTGATTAAAATTACTGTTAGACTAAAATTTAATTAAAATTCCTGTTAGATTAAAATTTAATTAAAATTACTGTTAGACTAAAATTTGATTAAAATTCCTGTTAGATTAAAATTTAATTAAAATTACTGTTAGACTAAAATTTAATTAAAATTACTGTTAGACTAAAATTTGATTAAAATTACTGTTAGACTAAAATTTAATTCCAATTAGACTAGATTTTTACCTACTAATTTTGTTTTAAAGTGATTACTTAGCAAATTTGATACGTATATCCGTGTTTACTTTCTCACATATATAAATATGGTATAGGAGAAATTTATGTGATTGGTTAAAAACTCAGTTTTAGGTCCTCTAAGTCCAAAAAAAGTGGTTTTGAGAATTATGTCTGTCTGTCTATCTTACAGTCGTTAGTGCGTGCTCTACAAGCCCTAACGGAAAGACCAATTTTGTTATGTCAACATATTTTGGGACTTTTTTCATTTTCTTTTTCATTACTGAAAATTTGAGAGTAGCTGGAATTAAGATAATAACGCAAAATTACGATTTTCTTAAAATCGACCCAATCGATTTTGATCAAATTTTGCTAAAATGTGTTCTCTAAGGACCCAATTGACGCGTATTAGACACTATTTGCGATGAAATTTTGATAAAATGTGAAGATTAATGACCCAGGCCAGTTAAAAAATAGCAGTAAGGAAAATCACCGTTCAAGAATAATTTATAAAAAGTCAAAGAACCTTGACTACCGTAATCTACACTTGATTCCCTCAAATACGAATTACGCTTGAATTACAACAGTTAATCACACAAATGTAAATATTGTTAAATTTTAAAAATTCCAAAAGCGGGTCCATTGTAAATTTTCACTTCTCGACCTGACACTTTGTAGCTGGGTATGTGAGAAAGTCTGTGTAATGGTTATTTTCTTTGTTTATATTCGGTATTTATTTGCGTCTGAAGTGAGCAGGAAAACACGCAATCTTGTGAGTTGAGGCGACTATTTTAAGACATGAATACAAACATAACAGTCAACTTGGAAGTCGGCCATTGGCGAAACAGAGTGGGCGAATATTTCAGTAGGTTAGAGACAACTCTCGATACGATCGAAATTATTGTACGAATCGGGTTTCTGTCAGTTGGATAGGTCAGGAATTTTGACAAGGTTAGTAGTGTTAGTATTGTAATAGAAATCGTGTGAAATTGTGATTTTTTGTAACGAGGAAGGATGTGTGAGATGCAGCTGGAAATATAGATCAGTCTTACAAACATTTTATTTCGTGAAATATGTGTTCTCTTTTTGTACTTAGATTATTTCTCGGTAATAAATTTCTAACTACGGTATAATATTTCTTGTTGGGGTGAGGTCATTGTTAGTTTTCACATACACGTATCTAGAGAAAGTGAGGTTAGGTTAGGATGGATAAAAAAATCGATTTTATGTTTTTCGCGGATATATCAGTTTGAGCCTAATATATATACAGATCCTGCCCATATGTCTTGTGGTTTATCATAGGCTTGACCCTTTTATTTTCTTCTATTTTTATCGATAACCTAAAATTATGGAGTTATTTATGTAGCTTTTCTACAATTTCGAGCTAAAGACTCCTGTGTTAAAATAGAAAGACGTTATAATTTTTTAAATCTACTCTACCCGTTTATTTCAAATTTTGATTTAATGCCAAAACCAGTTTCCATAATATATTATTGATTAATTGATTATTGACATTTCAGAAGTAAATGGCAAAAAAATTAAAGCTGGACCAACGTCATTAAAAATTTGTTTTAATCAAATTTTACACTTTGGTTTAGTTTATGGCGCATTCGAAGCAAAGTTGGACTATTTATAATATCTTTCAAAATATATAAAATCATAAAAAGTTGAAAAGGAGAGACGAACTTTTCCCTCTTTGGTTTTGTAGGTGGGAGTGTGAGAAAGTTATTGAAATTTAATTTGGCACCTGTCTCAAACTAAACATTCGAAATGCTAACCTCAATAGCAATATTGGTTTAACCAAATCTTCATAATTAGGACTTTCCGTTTTGTTTGTTTACTGAAATGCCATAAAGAATGTTATTATAACCTAATAACTACTAGAGTTTTATTGCAACATAGGTAAACAGTTGTTGCAATGGAAATAAGAAAGCAATTGAACAATAAACTATTTACACATACTGTAGTCATTACTGTTAATGATGGGTGTTACAAAACGGACTAGATTTTGCTTATGCGACAAAAACTGTGATTATTGTATTTATGGTGATCGACAAAATATAATTTCCATTTATATTTCTTGATTTAATACAGTGGAAAATGGGTTTTTAAACATGGGGGCTGTTTTTACTATTTCATGTAGAAGTAGTATAAAAAAAGTTCTATCATGGGTCAAAAATTCGACATGAAAATTTTCGCAAATATCTGTTTACAGTTCTCTGAAGCCTAAACATCAAGGTTCATTATTTTTATTTATTTATTTTGATTGCGAATTATTTCCAAATTTTATACTTGAGGTTTCCACACGGCTTTGGCTCATTCAAAATCGGTAGATTAGTTTTTGAGAAAATTGTATTTTTGTGTGTTTTTCTTATGGAAATTATCGGCTAAAATGTTGAGGTAACCCTAGATTTAGAAAGGTAAAAAACCTTTCGGTCATCAAAGCTTTAAAAAAGTAAAATAAAATCATAAAATATTATAAAGCCCTTGAAATACTCTAATAGCGTCAGGGATGGAAAGGAACAAAAGTTGGTTAAGAGACACCTGATAGTAAAGATGAAAGAGAGGGATCTACCCAAGACTATATAAAAATGGTCTACGTTCAGCTAGTTTCCATGGGGATTGTCAAGCCTCCGTACTCACTGGGTCAAAATATGCTCAGATACTAAATTTGATTAAAATTGACCCTGCCATACGACAGACACTCATATATAAATAACTTTTTTTAACTCAGTGGACTTCAAAACGAATCGACATCACACATATTCTGTATAGGTAGTCTAGAGTAAAACGTCTAGATAATCGTATTTATTTCAGATTTTCAATCACCATGGAAATAGCGAAGTTTTATAATCATTTCCCCGTGTATTTGCTATGAGAGACAAGTAAGTATGAAGCCTGTTTACCATTTTTAAAAAAAAGAAGATTTTATTACTTTTTTGATGCTAAAAACAAAAATTCTAAAATCTAATTTCGTGTTGCACGCCTAGACTCTTATAAAGTTGTTTCTTTGTATAATACATTTGAAAGTGTGAATATCATAAAATTTATTTATGCTTGTCTTTTATATACCTGAAAATTATAGTTAGATTATAAATTTTTTTCGAAATTTTAAACATCTTATACAAACTTTGAGAAGTCGGAATGCAAGATGATAACAATAGTAAGATTTTGCTACTGTATCCAAGTTTCGTTTCTAAAAATAAAATGTAAGAATTATTTGAGGGGGGTTGTTAAATTTTATCCGTCAACACAGGTGAGTAATAGAAAAACTCTCTTTGTTCAGAACTCTTATGACGAATCTGATTTCGAAAGATTTTGTGTTGATGTTGTCTCTGATCCAACTTTTTGTTTATACAATCTTCCTTGCTGAAAACAGCTCCAGCACCACATCCATCATTGTTTATCGGAGTTTTTATTGTGTGATATTATTGACGTTTCGTGTCAGAACATCTATAGGTTTTCGTGTAAAGAATAGGAAAATGTACTCTCACCAGAATTAATCAACAAAGTGAAGGAGGTGTAGGAGGCAACAAATACATCACGGATTCAATGATAATAAATATGAGGAAAGAAGTACTGATGGGTCCATTTGTTATGGCGGGGAAGAGGGGAGTGGTTATCGCTCATTTCCAAAAACATGTGGTCCCGCGCGACGTGCCGGACGTAGATTATGTCTTCAATGTAGCTTCGAGTTGTTTGTAAACATAATGTTTCTATATGCACTACAAATCTTGTAAACTGTAATTATGTGTCGCGAAAGGTAGACAAACATAGTTGGGTGAGCGAGCCTTACTTTTACAGAACGGCTAGTAGCGTCAGAGCCGCGCGCACAGACAAATGGTCCCATCAGTATACAGCATTATATGGACAGTTGAATATACAGTACGTTGAAAGAAAGACGCTTCTAGTTGTATATGTAGATGAATGAAAGACGTTTCTAGTTGAATGTATGTGAAACATGGAATTAAAGTAAAACGCTTTTAATAGAGAAATAATTTGTGCAAAACCTTTGCACAAACTTTATCACCTATCCATCCCCAAAACCAAATTAAATCTTAAAAACGTAAACTAGCTTTTACTATTCTTTTAACAATTTTTAGAATATTGGCAGTTTGAAACGGTTTTTTCGGTAAATCCTTTTTATCTAGAACCTATAAAGTTGTTTAATGGCTGTTATTGTGCAATAGTGTTCTGCATATATTAATACTAAAAAGTATAATTAAGCATGAATGGATAGGCAATAACAATTGTACCAATTATAACGTTAACGTTACTTTAACCCTAGGCTAGGGTCTTCATTTTGAAATGTGATGTACTGCTTTTGGTCCACACCCATTTCAAGGTTAAAATCACTGACCCCAAGGTCTGGCCATGCAACATAGGTTTCCAGCTTTGAAGAGAATAATCTAATTAATTATTGATAACTGAATTTTACTAATTATTAAATAATCCTCACACAAGACAAATACTACTTAGGAACAGAGCTGGAATGGGTCGTTGCCCATTCTTATCTCATCTCGTTTTAATTTACAAATAACACGTCCGAATTGGGGATTGGGCTTCCAGTTTAACTCCCAATCCATTACTCAACCAATATATTTTTAAAAACCTAAATTAATACACAACGTCTGACTGGGATAGTTCTCCCAGTTCCAGTAGCGTGGTCTGCTCAACATAGCTATAGTTCCGATCAGCTGTTCGCTGCGATAAGGTAAAACCAATCCTTCTCAAGTAGGTTCAACTTCAACTTTCGGTCTCGAGCCAAGTGACACCGTCACAAAATCAAAAGAAATACGCGGCCAACTTATCAGCTATGTGGTGAGTATTTGTAATTGTGTTGTCCAGCACATTCATTTCAATCGGAGCATTGAAGATTGAAGATTTCAATCGGAGCATTGAATAACATTTAAGATGTTATTTTTAATGCATTACATAGCTGCACATTTATACTTGCAAGACGTACTAAAAAGTTTTAAAATAAACTGCTCTTAATCCATCTGAATTATCTTATATTTCGGGAAATGTGCCAGGCGTTATGCTTGAACTAGCCAATTTCTGCACTAAACTACTGTATGAATGAAACTCGGTTTGCTTTTAATTTGAAATCAAAATATATGTATTTAAAGTAGGTTATTCGAATAAAAAAATATGTTGATGGCCACTATCATACAATGGAATACAAGCAGATATCAAAAGTTGGTTTCTTGGACCTTGTAGGAAATGTTTAATAGTATTAGTATATCAAGGAGTCTTCTCCAGTAGGGTAAGTTTGTTTAAAACAGTTGTTTTATGATACCTATTTGACGTCGGTTAGGCCCATTTAATTAAGAATTTTCCAATCGCTTCGCTCGTGTAAGTGTTTCGGTTCTAACGGATCTCAAAGCTATACTGTCTGATGAATCACAAGAATGAAAGCAAATTATAAGGGGTGAATAGATAACTGCGCATGCGCTGATCCCATTTAAACTACTAGAGTAAAGTAAACTCCCAAAATAATTACTGCTTTCCTAGACAGAAATGAGAATCTGCGTCCGCGGTTTACTAAGCAAACAAGTGCATACTACTTGGTACCTACAATAATCTATCAAAAAATAACGACAAACTAGTACAGATAACGTTACGAACTAATGAATCTATTTGGAAATAAAATTTAATATTTACATTGCACTCGAATCAGAAATACAAACATTCAAAGGGAATATATACCCTTTTATAAACAATTTGCCAACTAAACACAGACTTTTCACAATTTAAAATATAGTCGATACATATTTATGACACTACACGCACGCACAAGTTTGAAAATTTTGGTTTTGAGACTCCATAACGGGGACAATTATGTGTCCCACGGGGAATTTTCAGAACAGCGGGATATATTAGATCAAAGCGGGACGTCGGGTTACCTTAATTATGTATCTTGTTGATGAAACCATGATACTGATAAATGTTAGACGCGCCGCGTCCATATTGCAGGAAAACTACTAGTTGAAGCAATGGCGAAGAAACAAACTTAGAAGGGGAAGGTGATTAAATTTGTCTGAACTGTGTGCAGCTTGTATTTAGTTTTTATAAGATATTTAGTGGCTATTAATTTTACTTTCCAATTACGTAGGAAAGAAAATATTTTGTTAAAATTTCAATATCATTTTGTTGATAATTTCCGTTGATCTCTGTCGGTCAATTTCAAAATCATGTTCGGTTTTAATTATTGTCACATTTTCATCAGTATTACGATAGATTCTTTTACACTGTGATAGGAGAAGGTGTTCCAAGAATTATAAAATTTTAAACTAAATTGCGTAAGAGTTGCGAAAAAGAGGTCAAATGGAATTTATTATTTCAAGAACAAAGGTGAATGATTTAGAATTTTAAAGTTTGTTAGATATCATGGGTGTTTGATTTGGATCAACATAGTTTTTATAACAGGGTGTTAAAAGTTCACATTATATGTGGTAGACTCAAAACAACTACTATTTGAGTAAAATGAATATATAAAACAACTTTTTCGAAATGTTTAGAATTTCGTCTTTCATAAATGATGACAAATTTAACCCAATGACTTTCAACTACGAATGTACTAGTTGTAGCCGAGGTAGAGTTGTGCTGCAGTGGATTATTTTACTGCGGTAATTTATAGTTGTAATTGTAATGGTAAACTTTTAAGACAATTTGTAAATATCAGAAACTTTATATTTATGTCCTAATCTGTATGCGTCTCTGGTCTTGATTTATTAGTGTGCTTGAAGCCCTACACAAATTGTCTTCAAGTTCTCCTGAGATGTCCATTCAGCCAGGGTTATTATTATTTCAAGCATATTTTCATTTATTCACATACGCAGAGTAGAGAAACTTATGTGATATGTCATCAGTTTTTGAGGTTCCCTGAGGCCATAAAATGGTTTTGGGAATTATCCTGGACTGTACACTGTTGTACAGCCAGAATGAATAGGTCGATTTTTATCAAAATTTGGAATGTGGTAATATCAAGATTTTTTGCTCGCTTTTTCATTTACTCAAAATTTGGGAGTGGTGGCTAAAAAATAAAAAAAAGTAGGAAACTCAATTTTCTAATGAGTTTGGTAACTAATTTCTAAAATGTAATCTCTAAGGACCTAAAAAAACTTTGTTGTTTGATATATCTCCAAAAATGCTGATTCGTGAGTTATAGTTAACAAGTCAAATAATTGCCTTAGGACTGTTTATAGAAGATACAATTTTTTAAAATCAATTCTACCGAATTTAGTGAAATGTGAAGAAAAATGACCCAATCTGTGTACAAAAACAGAAATAAACGAAAATTACTGCTTAGGAACAGGAAACTAAAAATGAACGTTGATTGCGTCATTAAATATTAAATTTAATTCATATCCGACTTTCTCTTTTGATGAGTTTGACGGAAGAAGATAGACTCTATTTAAATGTATAAATATTTTTATTTTATATAATATTGTTTTTGAAATGTACAAAAAATTAAGAATGTAATGGATGTCTCTTTTATACCAATTTATCTCCCATACGAAATTCATGGGCAAAAGAAATTAATATGGTGAATATATTATTTTTGTATTGTTATAGAAAGTTAGTGCAGGGTGTCGGTACTGTTGTACCTATGTCAATTCATTAATTATGCTTCCAAAGAAGAGGGAAATATAGGAAAGTTAGTTATTAATATAGCCATTAAAAATTCTTTGGTGCAATTGACTATCCTGATTGTTAGTTGAAACAACTACTGGATGGCATATATTATGTAAAATGTAAACCCAATAAGCTATTTGACTGTATTTATGACAGTGTCAATGAGTAGTCTCCCAAGTCTTGTCAGTGCAAATAACGGTACAACTTCCTGTTTAAACAGGAAGAAGGTCCCAGTGTACTGTGAGTACATGACACCTGTTGGCTTTCATTAGCTAATTAAAATAGGATCAACTGTTCCTCTTTGTTTATATGGCAACATGTATTTATCCATGACATTTAACTCCATGAGGTAGAATTGTACATAAATTAGAATTAGAATTAGAATTAGAATTGTACATGAATTAGATAGTACATAAAGTTTACTTGAAATGTGTAATACTTTGGAAAGTCATTAAGTTGTTATTACATATATAGTACAAACCTTTTTATCAAGAATCATTGGCTTGGTTTCCTGTAGTTCATTGCCCGAAAGGTTGGTGTAGTTTACATCTAACAACTGATGATGATTTTTTTCTTGTTGTTTAAAGACAAAACACTTCATGTCATCATTGCTTTGTAAAAAAATGCAAGAAATAAAATAAAGACACTTGAATATTCTAATAGAGACCTAATAGGAAAGATGAAAGAGAGGGATCAAACACAAGACTACATGAAAAATTGTGGATCCAGTTAGGTCCCTTGGGATTGCCAAGCCCTATGCCCCTGAAGGAAAAATGATTAGCCTAATTGTAACATTTTATTGATAACGAAATGTTTTTTTGTAGAAAGTTGTGACTTTTATTTAGTGAGTGCATTAGATTATTGTAAATTATTTTAAAATTCTATTTTATCTACAGATTATATATTAACTTTTCCTAAAGAAATTATCCAATCCTAAATTAATAAAAGTGATTATTTATATACACCAGCTTCTAATACTTCTTTATTAATATACTAATATTTATTTCATAAGGTTTTTTATTTGAATTAATTTTATTGGCGAGCATATATAACCTTCAAATTACAAAAATGGAGTACTTATTCATGCTCTTTTATACTCTATCTGTCAAATAAGTTTCATCCAGTTCTTTATAAAACATTGTTCCCATATTACTAAATATTTAACTTGTGTGTCTTTTACTCTCATCTAGCCATTATATTTTTTAAAGAATTCTCAAAGTACAATTGTTTTACTTTCTTCCTTAAGAGAAAGATTAATTAAAAAAAAAACTGCCTTGTTTTGTGTTACAAATTTGTTGTTTTGTAACTCTAATAACTTTCAAGTTGTGAATTACCCCCCCCCCCCCCAGTTCAAAGTTTGATGATATGTCAAAAATATGGATTCCTCTCCCCCCCCCCACACGACACAGACCTAGGCTGTGCAAGAGGTTCTAGATTTGATCCAACAGGTTCTGGGTTTGATCACTATTGGAGATTTAAAAAAGTTTCGTTGTTGACTGAGCATTTTGAAGGAAAATGGGGTGCCACAATTGGCAAATCCTGGGAACTTGGTGTGCTGACCACACAAGCTTAAGCCTACAACGTGCTCTTGCACTAAGGATTTTTATATTGAAATATACAAATGTATATTAAAATCATAAAGTCTATAGCTTAGCGCACAAACAGTGGTGAAACATTGAAGTCAGGGTCTTTCCAAACAGTTATTCTTCAAATATCTCAAGGTTGCTTTCTTATACTTGACTCTGTATGTAAACCCTGAAAAGTTTATGCAATTATTCCAGCTATAATTAAGACTGTTTAATTTCCTGTTCATTAAAATTTCATTTCCTTTACAAATTAGTTATGATTAGCCACTCCTTAACACACACTGCGACCTGCGACATCCTCTTGCAATTGTATTATAATCAGCAATGCCAAGGACATGTATTGTTAGTTGTACTAAAATAGAAAATACTGGTAAAGAGATCTGTAGATCTTAATGTATCACTGTACCATTATTTGTACCTAATGGTTTATGAGGTCATACCTTGGTGTCAGATTGTCGTACCCACATAAAAAAATATGGCATCGGATTAGTTATAAACTCCCTGAAATGTGCCAAATAAAATTTGGAGGTGGAGGGTAAGCTGCTATGGTAATGTAATAAATAAATAATAAAATTTAACATATGAATGTCTTAACTTAGATTACAACTTTGTTTTTAAACTTTGAATCTGTCACTCTTGTGTATCATGTGGAATGTCACTAATATTTATTGTTGGTGTAAAGTGTTTAAAAGAGAAATGGAGGTTTACAGATACAATTGTTCTAGTAGGTTATCTGGTGGCAATAAATCATTTGAAGACATAATTAGTTTTATGAAATCAGGTTGTTTTGAGAGAGTCTATAATATGGTTTTGAAGAAATCTTTACTTTTTACTGGTTATAAATTTCAATTAATTATAAACTGCAGGTGATATGATTAAAAAGATGATTTTGCTATTGATATCATGATGAACTCCTACACCCCACACAAACAACTTTACTTTGCATTCGGTTATAAACATATTTTTCCATCTTTTTTAAATAAAAAAGGTGGATTTTCCGATACATTTAAAAATCAAGTTATGGGCATAACTTGGAGGTTATTATAAGCATGGCAGTTATGTTTGTATACTTTTTTTGGCATGGGTGGAACTGACTACATTACAATAGTCTAATTTAACATTGGGCTCTTCAATATACTTTTCTATATGAGTTAAATCTGAAATTCACACTTGAAATTAAATCATAATAGTAGTGTTATTTGCATTAGTAAATAATCACTCAATATGATAACCATGTTTTAACAATACCCAATTGGTAAGGTATTTGAAAACCAATCAGCTAGTCTTAATTCCTTGTCCACTTGACTCAAATGAATGTGACTAAATAATAAACACCATATCAAACAATGAGGTCATCTGTTAAGACAATTTGAGTGGGAGGGAGAAATGGTGATGAGTAGGTCATGAAATGTAATGGAATGACATCATGCGATTGTGACATCATCAGCTGGACTAGTGGGCAGTGAGAGGAAGGACAGTTCAAATTGTAACCTATCTTGTTATCAATGGACTCAGGCTAGCCATGTTCAAGGTTTCAATTACACTATCATTCTATTACCAACCTAACACTCACTACTTGTAGGCTGCAACCAATACAAATGATTGCTTTTGTTCCATAGTCAGTTCTATTTATTTATTGCAATTGACAATATTTTTTTGTGTAGCCTGATTTAAGATTAAAAAATAATACAAAAAAATACAACCACCAAAATCAAAATTACACGTATATAAAAAAGTATACTATTTAGTAACTGAACCAGGAATGATCATCACTGAATCGAGTTACTGCATCAAATAGAATAAATACAAGAAATTGTCACAGATTTCTCATCAATACTTTTCTTTCTGGTCTTCATTATTTTTAGTTTATTAATGAACCAAATACCTGCCTGAAATGGCAGTTTTCTTGAACTATCCATCTTTTCTCTAGAATGAGAATTTCAAGAAAGTATGTTGTTTAACTAGTTGGAAAGATCCTGTAATGTAGAAGATAATAGTACATATCCAGTTCTGTCAGGTCTAATTGGGTTTGTAGTAGCTTCATAACATTACTATTCAACAATTTAGATGAAATAGAAGTCAAGAATTTATTAACATCTAGTGTACAGTATATACATGCGATTATTGTTTTAGCTCTGATAACACAAGTGTAGGAGAAAAGGAAAACTTATATATTATATGTTTTTATGAATATTTATCATGTTATAGTTTATCATTTTTATACTCAACGTCCAATTTGTATTTAGTATTTTCAATAAAACTTTCCAAAGTAAAACGATAAGCTTTGAAAAGGATTTGGAGTTAAAAATTTTACTCATAACTAATCATGAATAATTGGCTAAATACAAATTCTACATTTTTAAAAATAAGAATGTAGTTATAATGAACAATATGAAATCTTGCATTATATAAAGATAGGGTTAAGCTGTAGATCATTTTGGTGTCTGGTATTTTAGTTATGCATATTGTGTATCTAATATTTTATTACTTTTAAATTTTACTAACAAATTGTTTTTAATATATACATACAGTGGAGTGAAAGTATATCCAATTCCCTGAAAGTGGATTTACATTTTTATTGATCAAGCTTCACAGCATTTAAAAAAAAATTACAAGTTCAAAAATAATACAGATTTTTGAAAGATGAGGCTCCCCACGGTAAAATTCTTAAAACTAAATATATGTATATTAAACCTATAGCAGACGTTTTTCTAGTGTTTAGACTTCCAAACGATTTCATTCTTCCAAGACAGGGGGCCCTGCTAGACCTGATTAAAAAATATATACTGTATGTATAAAAATTTAGTTCATGGATTTTTTCATAAAATGCGGCTTTATTATATGTTTTAGTGGGATTCATGTAAAATAAAAATGTTGTAATATACCTAACAACAGCGATCATTTTTATTTTTTCATTCATATATTTTTTTAAATATATTAGGTTTACAATAAATACTATAAAACACAGACGTTATCACACAATTGTATTATTTTGTATATTGTCATAAACTATAAATGTAAGGAATAATACACTTATCAGTAAGAAATATTGAAATTTTAAGTATGCAACAATATTACCTCTCTTGTAACACACTAAGAAAAAGTTACATAGCAAACTGAAACATGTTATGTGAATGACATCAACATAGGGTAGTGGGAAAGTATTCTGAAAAAACAAAACAAATTTTATGAATATCTCAGTCTGTCATTTGGCAATAAAGTAGTCATGCATCTTGTGTTTTCAATAGTAACTTATGTTATTCCAAATTCTTAAATTTTATGGAAAAAAAAGTGTCTGAATACAATTATTGGAGGTCATTTTTCTAATTAAGGTCATTTTCTTTATTTCTTAATGTATGATTAATATTAACTAAAATATTATTGATAATTCACTGCAACCTCAGATATACCATGTAATAAGTAATTTGATGAAGTATCACGTTACTCTTTGTATTTCCATAAGGAAGAGTGACTAAAGCCATTAGTCATTACAAGAAAGTTTATTTCTGCCCCAATAGTGTACTCCACCCTATTTATTGATCTCAATTTATGGTTCTGACTTTTCCCTCATCTTTTGATGAATGCTTTTATTGATTTTAACTGTTTTGATTGTATGGAATTAAATTAACTTATTCAATAATATGACTTGGATGTGTGCTGTCAGAGCAAGGCACTGTACTTGCTTTAGTATATCTTATAATATTGTTACAACAATAGTGAGTTAACTATTTAGATTTCAGCTAGATTACATTTTCCTTCATTTCCTCTGTTTACATTTGCTGCATGATTTTATTGGGTTTTGTTAATTATTTTCTCAAGAATAGTGCAGAATAGTGAAAGATATATAATAAGTTAAACAATTTTGTGTTTTCATACGTTCAATATATTTTGATTCACTGAAGATTTCAAAATAACCAATGGTGGATTGATGGTACTGGGACTCATTATTTTTAAATGAGCGAAACAACTACTAAAGCAATACTTTATACAACTTTTTTCAACAATACATCTCTTTTCTCTTTACTCGTGGAAGTAACCTGGTATATATTAAAAAGATTAAATTTTAATTTTATAAAAATCAGCTCTATTTGAATTTGATAACATTTTTTACAATGTATCCCATATGAACCTGAACAAAACTTATTGGTTTGCCATCTTTCCATAAATGCCATTATAGAAGTGATTGGTTAAAAAGTTTGAATGAATCATGGATGCATTATCAGAAGTTTGAATATATCAAATTAATGATTATGATCAAATTTTTGTAAACTGTGAAGGCCAATGTGTGACAAGATGTAGGTGAAAGAAATTTGAAGGTTCATAACTAAATTGGAATACAAAACCAAAATAAACTATTTCCAATTTACTTGTGAACTGTAATGTTCTTTTACATGTGCTTTAGCACAACAGTTTGGATTATAAACCTACAGAATGCAGCAAAATTTTACTGATTATGCTTGGGTCCATTTTCATTTATTTAATGTTGAAAGATTCTATTGTTCAGTTTCATGTTTGGTTTTAGTTCAAGATAGTGCACGGTTTCTGTATTTTAAAAATGAGATTCAATGCTTAAGACTTGTACCATATCATAGTGCCTGTATTAATTGAGGAGTATACAT
Source organism: Aphrophora alni (assembly GCA_963513935.1). Taxonomy (NCBI): domain Eukaryota; kingdom Metazoa; phylum Arthropoda; class Insecta; order Hemiptera; family Aphrophoridae; genus Aphrophora; species Aphrophora alni. The sequence goes on from OY740775.1 coordinate 677,847, forward strand.
TCAACTTCTACAGACAAAATAATAGTGGTACAGTATTAAGCATTTATAGACCTCCATTTTCAACCTCCTACTACTTTAAGTTTAAATCAATTGTTCAACTTGTGCATATTATACAATACTGTACATTTGAGATTGTACTTATTATGACTTGAGAAGGAGGATATGTAATGTGTAAAGCTTTGTGTAAATTAATACGTAAAATTATTAGTATATTGTTGTTGGAAACTTACTAGAGAAATACATATTTAAAGGTGAAAACCTTTACTTAAATAAAAAGAAATTTTTGAAACAGTGAAACCTCCCTTTTGTCCCTCTCTCTCTTTCTTAATGTCATATACTAACAAAGACAAAATGTTTGTATACTACATAATACAGAATCATTGTGTTTAGCAATATCAAAAACTAATTCCACAATTATTATTGCCCAAGATTTTTGGAAAATCTAACTTAGAATAATGAACATTAAAATGTGTCCTGCAACCATGTCCAGAGTTGTTACAGCATGTACAGAGTGCATATCTGGTTCACCTATTGAAAAAAATAACTAGCTCCCCCCCCCCAGCTAAAAACTTATCTTAGACTTATTACAAGTATACTTATGGTAGTAAAAATATACAAAAACTACAAATATGATGTAAAACACACACTTCACCATTGTTGATTTTGTCCTTTATAATGTTAATTCTCTAATTACCTAAAATATACAAGTCAAAGCGGTGAATCTAGAGTGAAATGGGTGTCCTTAGATGGAGGCGAGTGACAGAAAATATTAATGTTATTTGCTAGAGACCAGGGTTAGAAATATATGATCTCTAATTATATTAAATAATTTAATAAAAACGTTAGAATTTTTCAGTATAAAATGTAGCGTTAGGAAACATGTCGAGGCAACAATGTAGCAGCATTAAGCCAAACAGATGGTGACGGCCACCTCGACTTTCTTGAAACAGTACTGAAAATTTGGACATAATTAACAAAAGGAATTATCACTCATTTGTAATTTAATTACATTAAATATAATCATAATATTATCGAAAATTAAAACAATAAAATTCAATTTATCTAAGTAAAGTTTAATTTCCTTGTAACATTTGAAAACTATTGTTAACTGTATTCAAGATTAATGAACTACAAACAAAATAATTTTTGTAATGCAATAAAAACTTCTTTAATACATATTCGTAAATGATAACTAGCCGAATGCTATCTATATTGTGGTTTGAGTTGGAAGATAATTTTTAGCTGCTAGAATGATCACAGTTTGAATGTAATTAAATGGAAACTGAATGAATGCATAGAAGAAAAGCATGAGCGTCTGATACAACCTTGTGGTCAGATTTCCCTTGTGGTTTACATAATAGAAATATAATAGACAAGTAACAAGTTTCATAGATTAATATTGACATTTCTGGTTATTATATCCTGTATTTCCTAAGTAGGTTCTAGTGTATACCTATTTGTAATTCTTGTCGTTTTCTGAACATTAACTTTCTAAAATTTGTATAACTATAGACCTAAATATGGTTTAACCTCAACATCAAATGAAATATACAAAGTTATAATATTTTATAGTAATATATTTTGCTGCCCAGTGGTAATGTCATAATTTTTTTTAGTAATTATGGAATTGACCTTGCCCTGAAATTTAGTTAACAAAATCGTTTACTACCTAGGCCTACCTTATTTTGAAAAAAAAAAAAAAAAAAGAGATCATATTAGGTGTGCAAGACACTTTTGAAGTATCAAGATCCATCACTTAAGAAATATACTTCATATAAGAAATACGAGATCTGGTTAGTTTACTACGAATGCCTATGTTAATATTTATGACTACGTTCCAAGTTAGTGAATGTCATTGCTCGTTGTTTATTATTAAAACATATATTTGTCATGATAAAAAGTATTTGTTTTATTAGCTCTGACTAGGTGACTGTATAGTCATCTCTCAAACATATTTCTCATCCATCTTTAATCATACAATCATAATATAAAGCTGTAATGCAGATGTGTCATATATGTAGTCACATAGCCAGACCTAATAAAACAAGCTATCACACATTTACTAACTTGATGAATGTAGTTATAAATATTAATGTAGGCATTCATAACCTGAGCTGGATTTCATAACTTTTTATTTATTATTTTCTACTAAACTAATTTATTTTGGTACTTCAAAGTGTCTTGTAACACCTAATGTGATTTCATTTTTTCAACATAAGGTAGGTAGTAAACAATTTCAATGATTTTTTAAATTAAATTTCAGGGCAAGGTCGATTGGATAATTACCAAATTTGTAATGTTAGAAATAACAATGTTGCATTTTCTAAACATATGGAACTATAATTTGAAATCCTACAAACCTATGAAGTTTACCAATATTGTTGGTAATATGTTTTAGACTTAGAGTGTTGGGTATTTAGTTGATGTTCCTAACCTGACTATTGTTCCAGGGTGGCGGTGGCGGCGTCATGACGACAGATATATCATTGGTCCGCTGGGACCCTACACTCCAGCAAGAAATAGTTGAGGACTATGAGTATGATGGTGGAAATTCGTCATCGAGACTGTTTGAAAGATCTAGAATCAAAGCCCTCGCAGGTTAGAGAACATTCAATTGTAACATTCTTAATTGTTTACCTAGTATATGTTGTAAGTAACCAAAAAGCAAACAAAACCTGACCTCCCTGTTCTTACTGATCATCACGTTTTTATTATGATGAGGGGAAGTTGTTTTTTGCGAAATGTAATTGTTTTGAGTAAGGAGGCAGAGAGTAACAACAATTTGGTGCAGTGTTATTTCTTATTGTTACTCTTAATATTCTTCATTTTTGTATTATATAAATTATATAGTTTTGAGAGTAGGGTAACATAAATATTTAATCCTTTGGTCAACTTAGGTGTAGATATGTTGGTCTTTGCTTTATGTTCAGCCCAGCATTTATGATGGTAACGAGAGGTTTTCTTGATCAGGCTTGGAGAACCATTGAATTATTTTGAAAATAGAGAGAAGAATTCAAACTGGTGAAAAGTGACCTTTGGGATTTTTTCTGGAATAAAGTAGAATCTTTTGGGGTGTTTGTATTTATGCTATTACATTCCAAATAGGGGTTCTTCAATAACATTAGTAAAGAACAAGATTAAATTTGAGTTTTTAGCTAAACCATTTTTGCTATTTATGTTCAATCTTTAAAAGCTCAGCTGCATGTTGGGAGTATTTTAGTTTTATACAAGGGACATACAGAAAATGAGTTCTGTTTCTACACAATGCTGCTGCAGTCGAGGTGTTCCAAATACGTGTGAGATAGTTGATTTGTTGGCAAAACATGATATCAGTTTCATACAGTCAAATTTGCATCATGGTTTGTGTTTATAATGTTTTGTAAAAACGAGAACTGAAATGTGGTCTTGTACACAAGGAAGATTAAACTGACTGGAATTTACTGTCAATTTTATTAAACCTTTTTATAGAAAAATTTGTAATCATCAATATTTATTTGACATATTTTAGTCTTGTAGTCAGTAGTTTCCAAGATATCTGAAAAAAATCTAATTATTTTTGATTGTCATTTATAAATTTATGTACAAAAGTGGGAACATCAAAATGCTGTATTATACTTTAATATTTTTGTTTGTTATTTTGATGAAATTCAATATTTTCTTATTACATTGATATTGTAAATAAATACCGTATAGAATTTATATATTTTTGTTATTATTTATTACTAGAAAGTATAGCAGCCACAACACACACTCTTGACATATTAATTTAACTAGACCTAATTTTATTAACAAAATTACCAAGAGTAGTATGAGCTTAAGCTAATCTCTTCAGTCCTGTGATGTTTAATCAAGTAGGGTAATTACAAAAACAAAACTTAGCCGATTTTAGGCATTCTTTTATGTTAATAAATTCAAACAATCTTTCTTAATTTAATTATTCAAATCATTTTCCTAATTACAATTTTTGTAAAGTAAACCCTTGTTTTTCATTTCTAAAGATATTTACTGTAGTAAATCTTGTTTAATATGTTTGTAATACTAAATTTTAACCTACATTGTATGTTGGAATTTAGTAAAAATGTAATCACTTTATAAATTCATTTAATATGATTTATAACTAATTGCTAATCTTTGCGAAAAACTCAGGGTCAGTTTATTGATGTTTGTCCATGGAATTGTACGGGTACAGTAACTAGGTCACGCTGGCAAACCCTACCATTGAATGTATAATTATCCATTTCATCATTCTACAGGTCATTTAACTGAATGAAAGTTGTAAATTTTTTAAGTGTTTTGCTACTCTAGTGAACTCATTTCAAATTAACAAAATTTGTATTAAAATTAATATATCTTTTACCAAATTATAATTTCCAAAATTGACACATCTTTAGATATGTCTGAATATATGGCATATACAAATATAAATATGATTTTACCTACTATGAACATAGAAATAACAGACATGTTTTGTCAACAAAAAGTGGTGAAATATTTTTTTGCTTACAAAGGCAGAAGCAGAAATATACAAAGAAATACTATTTATATTTATTGTCTAATATTTATGTCTGTTATGTATTATCTTTGGAAAAATCAAAATGCTTCATCACACAAGGATTTTAGGTAGCGAAAATAAACAAAAATATTTGACCTGCAGCTGAAATGCTTCCATGATGGGATGCATATTACTGTTAATGGTTTTATGGAACCACACATTGCAAATCTTGACCTTGTATTATATATACACATCACTTAACTGCACAAATTGGTCTATTAAAGGCTCATGCAGGCCTTCACTTTTGCAAACTTAAAGGCTTATATTTTTCTTCTTCGAAGCTGAATATTCTCTTGCTTAAATTAGAATGAAGTAAGGTGCAGTTGGAAAAGCTGATTAAAAAGAAGAGCCTAGTATAGTTATCAACCAAAGCAAGGGAGATGAAAGGAGTGAGGATGAGATAGAGGATGTTTGGTCATTTATCTTTCCCACAGGAGGTGTTATTCCCTTTATGCAAAAGTTTACTTTGCTTAAGCAGGTCATTTTAAAAGTTAGTATAAATAGGTTTTGTCATCCTCGGGTAGATTTTCTGTTAAAATTATAGTAGATATTAAAACTTAAGTTATGATTGTACAACTAACTGTGGTTTGTTAATATCTTTGTTCCAACAATCCTTCTGAAAGGCCTCCACTGTGTTTGGCAATTGACTATTTTAGTTTATTATTATTAATTTAAAATAAATAATAACTTGCTCACAATAATTTTTTTGAATATTTTAAATGAAGAGCTTTAATTGAAGTATGAATAGGTTGTTGGAAAAGGAAATCTATTAGTTTAGATAATATGAGATGAATATCAAGATTGCTCAAATGATTATTTTTTCTGTTGAAATCTTCTACAAATTCAAAATGTTGTATCACTTTAAAATAGCTTAATTAATTAAACTTATATACCTTAAATTATTCTAAAATGTACAGATAATGACTCTGCACCGATGATAATAACTCCTACTTTAAAGTAATGTTATAAGCCAAATTTGAATTGTCAGACATAGCGTTCATAATTTTAATATTTTTATAGTGAAGATATACAATTCATTACCCCTGTTGGTAATGCTACATAATGAAATAGTATATGTTAATTATATAAAAATCACAGTTATATTATAGTAATTGGTTGAGTTTTCGGTTTTGTTATTTTTTAATATACATCTATTTTTTCTCCAATACAGAAATTAATTTACAGTGGAAATTTGATAATTGGTCAAGTGCAGGACAGGAGAGGTGATGATTTTTATAATAGTCTAGTTAAATAAAAATAAAAATAGTTATCTCAACATAAGCTTTTAACTTAAATTTAATTATCCTATTAATTGAGTATAACGTTTATTATTTGTTTCATTGTGTAATGTTTTTTTAAACAAAATATTCACATCCTTTTGTAGTTGCTAAATTATGCACTTGCCGATTTGTGATTAGTTTAAAAATATTTGCTCCGTTTTTGCTGTTTATACCATTGGATATTTTTAATAATATTTTTCCACTTATTTTCAATTAATGGTTTTAGAATGAGAAATGTCGTCATCATATTGTTATTGTACAAAATCTAGTTTCCCCACATGTAAGTAATCAACATCTAACCACACTGTTCTGTTGGAAGGTACAAATTTCTTTTCATATTTTTGAGATATTTCACTCAGTGATTGTTTTAAACTTATTACTTTTTTTTAGACTTTGGGCTAAATTTATTTCAACTGGGAGATAATATTTCATTTGGATTTTTATTTCATATGTCGACAGTGCATCTGTAATTGAATATCCTATCCTTATACTTGACAAAGAAATAATTTATCTCTTCTAAAATTTTATAGGTGATAAATTACAGAATATGACTGATTATTGAGTGACAAAATATTGAGTTTTCATTGTACTCATGTGAGGTATCAAGATTATTATAAAATTTTCACAAAACTAGGGGAATGGAAAGATTAATTCAGAAATGAAGTGAGGCATAAATACAACTAAGAGAAAAGAGAGTGAGGCATCCATCTAAAGAAAAGATAAAATTGTTAGTGAAACGTGATTTTAATGAAATTTGTATTTAAATAGTATTTTATTTGTTTTTGTTGATCGATGATGATCTGAATACTTTCTCATTCGTTCATCTCCAAAACCAAATAACCAAAATGTCAATAACTTGCTTTGTTTGTGTAAGGATATTTAGTTAAAAATGAGCTTTTGTGATGCCAGTCAAGGCTTCTCTTTTGTTAATTATTTTTGAATTATTTTACGTACGAGTTGAGTCATTAATATTTATATTTCACTAAAATATGAAAGAAAAATATAGAGGCGCATTTGAGAAATTACGTCTTTTTTATAACACCACAGCCAAACACATAATCATAATTGCGTTTTTGTCTTATGGCAGCTATTCCTAAATTATGAGTTATTTAAAAAATAGACCTTGAAATATGGCCAAAGCGTGCTCACATATACATTTAATGAAAATCCATCCACTGCTGAGTATATTCCAAAAATCACCTTTTTTTTTTAATTCATGGAATTTCAAAATGGAAAAATACCTTTAATAATATTGCTAAAAGAAATTAACATTCTATCTAGTTTTTACTTCGAGATCATAAAAAAAAAAATGAAAGAACATATTACGTAATCTCTAATTATTATTTTAATGGTTTTTTGTGACTTCAAGAAATCATGACTGTGAAATTTGTCTTGTATTGCTGTAGGCCTATAGGTGATTTGAAATTTTTTTCTAAGGTCAATTTATGAGACAAATAAGCCATTGTATAAAATGAGTGATTGTATAAAATAAGCCATTGTAATGAGTAGATTGATAGATTGATTCTTTTTTATCAATAGAAGTCATTTTGTTCTTTATTAAACATTGGTGTGTGGTTGAACTCTGGTTTGGTCAAGGCAGGATCTGTAGCCATAACCGTTTCCTGTGTACAGAGTTGATTACAATTTCATATCACATATGTGTACATTGGTTTAGGTTTAGTAAGATAGCATCATTCTGTATTCAGTTGGCTACTATGTGTGTAATGGAATGCTTAGAGGAATACTATGACAAATTTGTGCTTGAACTTAGAGGTAATGTTATAAAGTTTGTATGTGTTTTATTTGAGGAAATATTAATTTATCAGTTGTTATTATATTAGTTGTAGTAGTTAGCTTTTAATCTAAATTTAGTAGTGATATTTTTGATCTAACAAAAGGATTTATTTATTTATTGTGTATAAATCTGTCTTGTACATTCACATTTGTACTTTTCATTAAATATGAGAGATCTTCAAAGCTGGTTATAAATTTACTTTAAAATATTCTCAAACCAGATATAATTATTAGCCTAGTTAAACTGTAAAATATGGACAAAGATGATAAATTTTTTAAATATTTATTATAAAAACTTTGTAGTTATACATTTGTTGTTGTGTTCAACAAGAAATCCATTGAAATAACCACATTTGTAGTCCTAGCCATTATTTTTTTTTCATTTCCAAATTTAGAAAGTATACTCTACTCCTTTTTTTCACATCAATCAACACATGCTAAAATCTAGGCCTAAATTGTACTGTAGTATTGGGAAAATATGTGTATTTATTCGTTTGTTGTTTTTGTCCAATAAACTTTATTTTGTACAAAAGCTCTCCTAACCTAACCTAACCAACTTCTTTTTTTAATGAATATTTTTTCTGTGAGAATGTTTTTGTGGTAGTTTTGTCACAGACAAGTTATTGTCTATGTGTAAGCCGATACCAGTAGCCCTAAATGTGACATAATATATATTAAGATGAAAATATTTTTGGTTCTAACCTCAAATTGGTTTTATTGTTATTCTAATCAATCAGCACTTAATACATAAAATTTGTTATGGTAACTAATGTTGAATTGGTTTCACATTTAAAGAAACAGACAGCTGATTTGAAAGTTCGTATAGGCTTTGTGTATTTGAAATGTTAGGTCAATTACTGTACAACTTTTAATTTGGTTCAACAAATTTAAATCCACCTCGGTCAACAACTGATATATTTAAGTTATGTTTATGTGTAAAAAATCATGATCTGTTAAATAGCTTCATTTGTTACATTTTGATTTCAACCTTCTGCCAGTTATTATAGGAATCACTTAAGGGAAGATTTTCTTACATTTATTGTAATTAATTAGTAATAATATATTGTATGAAACCCAAGTGTTCTAAACAGTATAACAAAATATTATATATTCTCAAAGTAGTTTGCATAGGAATATGACTGTATTATTGCCCTTGATGTTGACTTGACGACTTGATAAATGCTTACATGTTATTAACAGTTATTACAAGGCAGTGTTTTAATTTACAATTTATTTGTTAATCGAAGAAGGGGGACAAAACTGGTTTGTGAAAGAGTAAATCAACTGCCATTGATATGCACCTAAAGAAAGTTGTCCGTTGACCACAGTTTGGCCTAGTGTAATTCTAGAATAGATGTTTAGAAATACCATCTGGTTAGCTGACTCTAGATGAGCAATTTGTCCCTTCTGTCTGTCTATTCAAGGTAAAGCATTCCTTTTTTGTACATCTGCTAACCAATTTTGAATAAAACATTTGCATATTCAGCGTTGTACATTTTGTAGTAGCCTATTGAATCTTAATAACTTTTGACCAATGGACTTAGTTGTATAAGTTTTGATAAGCACTGTGTTGACAAATTGTAGAGTTTAGATTTAAATAAGATAGTTTGTTAAATAAGTTTATCAAGTATAAAAGTTTATGTCTCAAATGAAAATTTTGTCATCTAGCAAAATACTGCCACCCTAACTTTCGACTTACAAAGGTATGCTGGCCAAAACTTTTAGTTATTGAAGTGATTTTATTAAAACTTAAGACTATAGAGGTTTTCGAGCACCTATCTTCGAGTTATAAAAGTTTTACTAAACGTGTCCAGGATATAACAAAATTCATCTTATTGAGGTTCTTTATTTAAATTATTCGACTTATAAAAAGAAAATTAGCATTGACGGTTATGAGTAGTTGAGGCGATTAGGAAAAGTGTGAGATATCAAGGAATTAGAGCTATCAAGGTCCCACTGTATTTTCATCATGGAACAAACTCTAAAGCTGCCATGGCGGACATTCATAACCATCAACATAAAATTCTTATAAATTAATTGTTTTCTTGAAGTGAATAATAATTAAAAACAACAAATAGTGCTTCAACATAATTAGACTTTAAACTCTAGTTCATACTGATGAAAATAAAAATTACCCATTATTAAATTATAATTAATCAAAACTAGTTTAAAGGACTTTGATTTCAAGCTAGTAAAAAAATAAACTCTAGATTTTAAAATGTTAACATTATTCATAATTGATTCATTTGTAGTTAGTTTTTGTTCAACTCGATCCCATATTTTACATCAGTTTTCATTTATTAAAATAATTAAATTTGTTTAAATTTTAAGTTAACCAAATTTGCTAACTGGCGCAAGAAAAAGGAATCACAAAAATTTTCAAACCAAAATAATAAGTTTAATAAATAAATTATACATACTCTTAAGATAAGTAGATTGTTGTAATTTAATCACTGATTAAGAAAACAAATATAGTAGGAGTGTGATTGAAATAGTAGCTCCACCACTAAATAATAGTACTAATTCATTGCAACAAATATTATCTCTTGCATGTTGAGTGGAAACTCTATAATCTGTCTTGTTCTGTAATCCATCACCTCCTAAAATTTTTAGAAGTGACAGATTATTCACGTCATATTCTTGTACAATTGCTTGATATTCGATGTAAAATCTGCTTCGAGACATATTGTCTATACATTTCATTTATTTTCTTTTCTTTTCTTTTCTTTTTCTTTTTTTTTTTTTTTTTGACAAAACACAGTTTTGTATAGCAAGTTGTCAGAAAATATATAATGTAATGCTAGCTATTGTTTAAATATAATTACATCAATGTACAACAAATCAAAGTATTATATATGTGTACAATAACAATAAACAATAATGATAAAACACTATCTATGTTATTTGGATAAAGTGAGTTTATTTCATTTTATTTATTATCTTATGCTGTCAACTAAAATACTTTTAATATAACAAGTGTTTACAATACTAATGCTACCCTATTAAAAATATAATAAAACAAAATAAATAAATATATATAACTATACATAGTTGAAGAAATACTAACAATAACAAAGTGTGAGTCTAATAAGTAATTAAATAACAATACTAATTAGATGCAAAATATAATTATAATAACAAAACAATATTTATTGTACACAGTGATGACATTGTCTTCTATCCACAGATTTCTTGAACAAAATTCGCCCTCCGAATACACAATATCGTGCTACAACAAATGTTTCAATTTATCTTTAATTTTTTAAAAATTGCCAAATCTTTCAGAGGCTTTTGGAAGTAATTCGAGTGTTTTTTTAGATCTTTCCTTCTCAAGCAGGAATTAATTATTAATTTAATAGCCTTCCAAAGTGTAATGTCTCCCTGTATACAATTAATATTGCTTTGTTATTATAAGTATATTTTACATGTAATTGGTATTAATTATTGTAATCTATATAGACTTTGTTAGGGTTTGTATTTGTTCTACTGTGCATATTTATATATTTATTACCTTTGTTTTAATTGAAAGCTAGAGGTCTTTATATTATATTCTCTTCTTCCCTTTTTTTATAAGACGATGAGATGTTTTTCACCTGTAAACAACAAGGAAAAAATATATGCTAATTGTACCTAAAATCTCCCCCTTCTTTTCTTGTCATACAAATGAAAATCACTCTTATGAGCAGTATAGCTCTTCAGTTGGTAACATAATAATAATAGTTGCTTGGGAGTGTTGGGATATTTAAATCCTTAAAAACATCTGTAAAGTAAATAATATTTGTAAATTCTGTTTCAGTATTACTCCATAAAATAATTTAAATGGAAATGTATTAAATATATCTGTTTGTAGCTATTTTAATACATTTTGGCTGTCACATATATTATCATACAAAGCTAACAGCAGCAAACTCAAACAATTGTGGAATGAAATGTTTCAAATATGTTAAGAAATTTATGTTTATAATTTTGTAACAGAACAGTATGATCTACATAAGTGATTAAGTTGTTGATAACTCAGATTATTACATTTTGTAATATGTGAAATAACTGAAAAATACCCCTTTTCTGGAATGAAAAAAATTTCAAACAAAAGTTATTTTTAAAGGATATACAAAAATTACTACTTTTTTGGTTTGATGTAGATCTTCAAGTCATTTCAATGTTGTTGTTTTTTGCTCATTTCTTCTTTCAAACAAGGACCTATATTCTTTTACTAGCTTTAGTCTATATCTTATTAAACACTAAAAACCAGTGATTTTGTCTCAATTAAAAAAAAAAATCTTATTATTTATTTTAAAGAAATTAATTTTTTAATTATATTTCAATCTAATAAACCTAGGAATTATTTCAGAATTTTGTCAACAATTTGTTTAAAAAATAATAATAATTCTCTTGAGTTTTGATAGATCAAAATAAACTTTTTTTGGTCTTGCATTTTTTCTTTAAAATTGTTGATATTCATGTATAATACTATTGAAAGTTATAAAAACTAATCATTTTGTTAAATATATTAACAAATATGTCGGATTAAAAAAAAAAAGTTTAAAATGAAAGCCATTTGTTTTTAGTTCTTACATAAGATGTTTAAAAAAATAGTTTAAATTATAAAAAAGTTAACTTCAAAATGATCTTAAAAACATCTAGGCTATCAAAAAATGTAATTATTTTCCATCCCTAAAAATCAAAAATGTTTATTATTATTATTATTATTTTTTAGGTATTCAGGATTCACAATTAAAGTGATTTAACCTGGTAAAAGATGAAAGAATTGTAGAAATAAACTAAAAATTTGATTACTGTAATTTAGTATAGAGTTGTGAATAATACTTCAGTACTGAGGTGGCAGTAGGTTACCTGTGATAACCTTTATTTAGTGAATGAGTCTATAGAAGGAGGTTGTAACTGTATCAAGGCCAAGTACAGTTAGAGGAACAACAATAGCTGCACACTTCAGTAGCCTATTTAGTCCTTCATACAGGCCTAGCAGAAATTTATAATACTTTTAGTGGACTCATAAAATTTTGCCAAACACTTTTTTTACCCTTGTCCTATCTGCACAAAACATCAAAAATATTAAATTTATTATTATTGTTTAAAGGGTCCACAAAATTAATGTTTTTGCGAAATCCTCAAATCATTTTTTTTCTTCATTCACAGTACTCATAATACAGGCTTATATTAGAAATAATGATTGGATTTGTAAAATATTTAAATCTGATTTAGTATTCAGACATAGTGTGCAACAAACTGTTAAGAAGATGAGGGAGTGATATTGTAGGTGTTGATTTAGTAAAAGAGGGCAATGACATCACTTTCCTGGCTCTTAGTCAATTGTCTTAATTAATGCCAACCACTTGTAATAGTAATTCTTGAGGATTTATTCATCGTCCTTGTCTTACACTTCACTCACATTCACACTCAGCCAACACTCTGGTGAGTGTTCATCAAATGTGAAACAATATCAACAGTACTAGTATTCATAGTGGGGATTTGTCAGTCTTTACCCTCTGCACATAATTAGAGTGATTTATGATTTCCTATTGTTTTGTTATTGTAATCCTATTGTGTAGACTATTTTAGTAGTATTTGTTTTTTTAATTTACTAAATTATCCAAAATTAGGTATCGTTATTGAAATAAAAATCAGAAACTTAGCTTTAATGCCACAACCATATAAGTTTATATAAAATACCTAGACATTTCTTGAAAAAGAGTTGCAGCTAATTAAGCAGAGCGTAATAATGATGGTCGATGAAAAAATGGAGATCACCACAAATAACCAACAAATTTGTAATCGGACAATCATTTATTGACTATTTATTGAAGAAGAGATGATTAAGTTTGTCTGGATCTGTAGTTTCTTATATTAATTCATTTCCCTTCCACATAAGTGTTGTTTTTACCTTTACAACATCTTTTTAAGTCATAGTTATTAAAAAAAATAAAAATAAATAAAAAATTGTGGATCCTGAATATTTATTTTGAATATTTTAACATTCTCGCCTCGCTCATTCTTGATGCTGATGTTCCAGTGTAAATGTTGGTCTAACCTCCCACCCACTTGTTATTAATTTTTATTGCTGGTACAAATTTTTAATTAGAAAATTTAAATACATTTTGACTTGTGAACTATTTTTGATGACATTTGAGTGTCAGATTACAAAGAGAATTCTTTGTCAAAAGTAATTTATTGCAGGTAATGTACTGGAACATTGATACTAAACTATGCATGTTGTTAATCAGAGGATGTCCTCAGAGATTTGAAAGCTCTGGCATCATTAATATAAACTATACCAACGTGAACTATATATATATATATATATTTACCAGCATTTCAGGTACTCAGGTATAATAAAATTTTAGATTGTATGAAGGAATTATTAAAACTACTAATGTTTGTACTCCCTATGTAAGCCATACAAATTTGTTTCTTTGTGTTTTTAATAACTACATTAAATCTGTTACAGATGAACGTGAAAGTGTGCAAAAGAAAACTTTTCAAAAATGGGTAAACTCACACTTGGTGCGAGTGTCTTGTCGAATCGGCGATCTCTACCTCGATCTCAGAGATGGCAAAATGCTGCTCAAATTGCTTGAAGTTCTGTCAGGGGAACGTTTGGTAAGTTGAATGATGTTTGGAGTCAGTTAGTAATAGGCTATAATTAGTTGTGTTATTTGTGAAAAAAAAATATCTAAGAATGTGTGATGTCGAGGTTTCTCAATATTTTATAAGCTAACAAACCCCCTTTTTACATCTAAAATTTAGCGACTCCACTTAGGTAATGATCAAAATAATTTTATCGTTATTCTAATCTACTCCAAATACTTTCGACATTTGCCTTAAAGTATATGTGTAAAGGATGGGATTATTCAAAAGTATTATAAAACTTATAAGCTTAAAAAAAATTATTGCTTTTAAAAAAACCTCAAATTTCCCATTAATCTTCAACACAGTCCATTTTAGTAAGGAATAATGCCTGCTGTCATACTTTTTGGGGGTGTTTTAATAAACGGTTGCAACTATTTCATTCAGATATTTATATTTCATTTATAACATGAGCCATTATAAGACTCTACTACTTAAAACCACTACTTAAATTTACTAAAAAACTATTAAAATAATCAAGGATAAAATAAAGCAAAAGATTAAAGTTTCAAATATTTTAATAATATAAATGAGCTACAATTGTTTCGCCCTGCGGCATCATCAGGCATCAGTTGATGATGCCGCAAGGCGAAACAATTGTAGCTCATTTATATTACAGTACAACCTCGTTTATCCGGACTAATTGGGACCGGAGGTGATCCGGTTAATCAAAAATCCGTATAATCCGAAATTATAGAAAGATAAATAAAACAAAATATAAAATGATAACTTACCATTTATAAGTCATGAAAAAACACAATATTTACACAGTCATTCAATTTACACAATACACGAAATTACACAACGTACTGTAAATGACGAAAAACATTTTATTTACACACCTGAAATATTTACACATGCTTTTAATTTACACAGGGTTTAGTTGTTATTTACAAAAAAGTCATTTATCTTCCTCTGTTTTAATTTGGTGCGTCGTTTCAATGCGGCCCTGTCTATACGATTCAATGCGTCTAACTTTTGGGCCATTGTAAGCACGTTTTCGTTTCGTCGCCATTTCCACGTACAAACGTTAACACAGTCATAAATAAATAGCTGTAACAACGCCCACCTCTAAATATTATGCCGATTCTCATTCACGTTCTCGATACTCCCGACTGGGAATGTGATGTGACAACTGCCAAAAAAAAGAACGGGGGTTCCCAAAGCTGGCGGCACCGCTTTAAGATGTGACAAAATGTTCACATTTACTGATTTACACCCTTGAGTCTTAGCGAACCGACAACAATAAAGTTGTAAAAATGACATGATGGTTTATGATGCGTTGTAAACATGCACCTGGTTTGTATTTATTTCACAGTTGTACATTTTCTTTAAGGACCATTACAGGCATCGTCATTGTATTACACTTTCTAAAATATCAGGCATTCTTTATTTTTCCCCGGTTTTTTAAAAAATTCCCTGACATTTCCCTGACTTTTCCAGAAAATTCAAATTCCCTGACTTTTCCCGGTTTTCCCGATTTTAACGGTCGCTAGACACCCTGAAATACTATTAACCGTATCCGATCAAAAATGTAAAGAAACTAAACACGGCACAGCACGATATGGTAATGATGTATTCCGGACGCTAGCACGTGATAGACTACCCGCCGGCATAGACAATAGACAAGGTCACTGTCATGCCGCATCGGGGTAGGGGGATGGTGACACAGAGGTCATTGCTCCTCCACTTTCTCTTCCCAGTGCATCAACAACCCGCCCTAATACCTCGAGGCGACACTGTAGTGTTGAGGAAATCACATTTTTATCAACATTTCTTGTTGAAACTCCATATTCAAGGATAAAATAAAGCAAAAGCTTAAAGTTTCAAAATATTATAAATATTATTTAAAATATTATTCAAAATACAGTAATTATAAAAATATTTTGAAACTTTAAGCTTTTGCTTTATTTTATCCTTGATTAAATTTTTTATTTTTTGTTCTGGATCGATCCGGATAATCCGGACATCCGGTTGAATGAGGTCCGGATAAACGAGGTAGTACTGTATTAAAATATTTGAAACTTTAAGCTTTTGCTTTATTTTATCCTTGAATATGGAGTTTCAACAAGAAATATCTGCTATTACATTAAAGGTTATTAAAATAATTATAAATAAAAGTAATCACAGAACTAAACTACGAAAATATTAGTCAATAAACACACACTTACTATCTTTCAAAAATGATAAAAACTTAATCAACAAATAACAAAATCATTTTTACACATAATTTAAATGCAACGATTCCTTTTTGTCTTTCCAAAACACACAATAATACTATAAAAACATGAGAAAAATACCATAAAAACACTTGTGTAAAACAGAAACTTCTTGTGTTTAGCACAGTAACACCTTACAACTGAGGTTGAAACAGCTGATTAGCAAACATATATTTGATTTCAGAATTTATTTTGAAGGAATAAAGTGTACTGAGTTAATAGTAATAAAGTAATGAAATAAAATATAGTTTTTCTACATATTTTATGTAATTTTTTGAAATAGGCCCAATTATAGTCGGCAGAAATCATTAGCTGACAGACTATTGCCATTTTGAGCTGTGCTTGCCAAACCATGTTGAGGGGTTAACTAGCTTTAAGTGATGTTTTCAGATATTCTTGTTTTTAAATTTTGATAATAATTTTGTCACATCACAAGTTGAAAATGTTAAATTTATTTTCCTATAATCATCCAGTGGAAGTCAAGTTTAAAATATAATTGGAGAGTGAAATAAGTTGGACTTCTTTCTCAAAAGGAAAAAAGACTTTTTTTGGCAAATGTGTAATAAATATTTATTCATAATGGTAGTTGTCTTATTGAGAGTTGTGCATTATGAAAAAACTTTATACCTTTTAGTGTTCAACCTTATATTCTTATACTCAGTATTCTTTTCAGATTTGGACTTTATTTATTTTGGGAATTTTTGTCACCTTATGTGTAATGAAAAAATGACTCAAAAGTTATGCAATTTCCAAGCCTTTTCATTTTGTTATGCTAATATTCAAGTATTTCTTGGTATTAGCTAATTCGTAAATTTCAAGTATAGCTATTTGGAGCCGTCAATTTAGAATTGAAACAATTAGGCCCCTAGAATAATGTTGAAATGGTCACTGATTAGGTTTCATAGTAGTTTTATATGGATTAATCCAGATTTATATGATTATTTCTGTATTATTTGTATAAAACCGTAAAAAAAGTATATATAAAACTTCTTATTTATGACTTTTACTGGAGAAGATAAAACAAGTGATGTGTCATTATGAATTGTATAACTTTTTCAATTCTCATGATTTTTCAAATTTGTTTTGAAAATGGGAATTATGCAGTGACAAAATATAAATTTCTTAAAAATCAATCATCTTCAATAATTTGACGTAGTTCTATTTATTCAAATTTCAACCTTCTGTTATAATAATACATTATTTGTCTAGCCTCGACCGACCAAAGGCAAAATGCGAATTCACTGTCTAGAAAATGTCGACAAAGCTCTGCAGTTCCTTCGAGAACAGCGTGTACATTTGGAAAATATGGGTTCACATGACATTGTGGATGGAAACCCACGCCTTAGTCTTGGGCTCATATGGACTATCATCCTTCGCTTTCAGGTAAATTATAATTAGCAAATGTAAAATAAAATTAACATGTACAGATATTGGTTTGCAATTACCTATACAGACAGTCTCTTACTATTATTTATGGTGTTTTACGAGTAAAAAAAGAAGGAGAAGGGGAAATCAAGTTAAAAGTAATTTTTTGGAATATCTAATCAATAATGACTACCAATGTCATTTATATTGTTTTTGAATTTGAGCTATTAATTCAGGGAACAATTTTATACTGCACAATTTTATATAATTAAAATTATCCAAGTAAAAGGATAATTGTAAATAAATGTGAAATTAATTAATATGATTACTGTATGGTACCAAGCTTTTCATTTTATCTCCAATATCTAACAACATGACATCGTTGTTTTATGTAAGATCTGCCGTTTCATCAATTTTGCGGCAATGGGGTTTCTTTGCATTTATTCTCTTCTTTCTTAATTTAACGTAAAGCACAGACGAAAAGAAAAATCGAATAAAGTCCATAACTATCTTATTTCTGCTATTAGTTTTGACATGGTATTTATAATGTTTTTACAGTCGTGTGATGTATTATGAAAAGTACACCAATGGTAATAGTAAAAGCAAGATGGTTAATGTTTATTTGATTTATATCTATAAATAAAAATATTCTTTGGTTTAAACTTTAATATGAATGAAAATTTTTTTAATGACTCCATTGTTAATAATAATGAATGAGAAAATAAAATTATAACAAATATTATAATATGAAATCCAAAGAAGAGTGGATATAATAAAAATGCTTCACTAATATTTAGTTTTAAATATTTAGAAGCTGTAGGCAGCAACATAATATTAATACTAATGTTAAACTGTCTGTTTTCATTTGTTCCTCTTTCCTAAAATAAATAAATAATTTGTGTTAAATAAATAGGAATCTACAGGCTAAACACATTATGTGATTATCTTACAAAAAAACAGTCTTAGTAGGATTTGTACACAAATAAATGTGTATTTACCTAACTAAAATATAAAGCTAATTTGTTTGCAATATGTTCTAGATACAAGATATTACGATCGAAGAAACCGATAACCAGGAAACGAAATCAGCGAAGGATGCTCTTTTATTGTGGTGTCAAATGAAGACTGCTGGTTATCACAACGTAAACGTCCGTAACTTTACTACATCATGGCGAGATGGTTTGGCATTCAATGCTATTATCCATAAACATAGGCCAGATTTGATTCATTTCGATAAACTTTCAAAGTCCAACGCCATCTATAACCTTAATAATGCCTTCAATACAGCTGAAGACAAGTTAGGATTAACTAAGCTTCTTGATGCTGAAGGTTTGTTTAAATTTATCTTTAAAATTTATATTAAACAGAATTATAGAAATTATTGTACTATGATCACTATGGGGCATGTCTTTTGTGCAAACACTCTAGTTTATGTTCTTAGTATTTCAAAAAGATATATATATATATATATATATATATATATATACGTTTTAAAAGAGTATAATAATTTTACATCTTGTTAGAGAATATTATTCTCTATAAAAAGTATAGGTTCAGTTTTGATATCACTCTTTAAAAACAATTCTTGGGGAAAATTGTTTTGGGTACCAGATAAAGTCCTCACAATCAAAATTTCAGCTCAAGGCTATTTTGCCACATAAAAGACTCTTGACTGTTTTATTATAAATATTTAATAATAGATAGTAACATATTATGCAATGACCAACCAGAGTTAGATAATTGTATATTTTTGTAATCACAATATAGATTTTTGATTAGAACAAAATAATTCCACAATATAATTTTAAACGTTTTTCATTGTATAATATTGAAAAGATCAATGAAACTATGTAATTTGAAATTATAAACTACTATAAAGACCTCTAAATTTATTCACTTTAATTACCTTTCTTAGTCAGTTATGACTAAGTCAATTTGGTAAACATAACATCTAGAATGCAAAAAAGAATTATAAACTGATTGTGTAAATATTGACCATGTCCAAGTGATTAATGAATGTTTTTATGGGCATTTGATTAGGCGACCGATTGTGTACACTTTGCCCCACTTTGCCTCCTTTAACATTGTCATTTGCAAAATATATGAGGCTTTAATTCAAGTACTTGATGTTAATTAGTTAGTTCATGTTTTACAAACCCTAATTTACTTCAGTATTATATCATTAATTTATTTATGAAGTTTTTACTTTTTATTTCTTTAGCGTTAAAACAACAACTTTTAAAACATGTTACAAGTACTATTGTGTTGTAAATGATATAATGAGGTTAGAGTTTAATAGGGCACATAGCTTATTATGTTTAGATTTTGTATGATTAAAAGATACAGGCTTACCTTGGAAAGTGGTTTATGGTATTACCTGGTAGTACACAAGTAGAAAAACACAATAAAACACCAAGGTTCTGAAATATTTCTTAAACACTCTTTACTTAGTCAATCAGTAGAATAGAGACTAGATACTAATGGGTAATATCAAGGACCACTTTCCAGGGTAAAACTGTCTCCATATAAATCTAAATGATATAATGATTTTGTTTTAATGGTTGTTTTATAAAAATGTTATATCCTTGTTGATTTTCAAACAATATTGTTTCAATTTACTAAAACTTGTATATTGTGCTAAAACTGATGGATCTGATTTCTTTTTCATATAGTCTTAGGTTAACAACTCTCTCATTTTTCCTATCAGAGATCATCTTGACGAACTTTTGTTATTTTTCGATCCTGACGCTATTGTGTTATTCGAGGGCTAGGGGTTTTTATTTTGTGCTTTTTCTTCAAGAAAAATAATGTGTTAAAATTAAATGTAGGTGTGTAACAAAGAGAGATATGCATATAATTTTTTGGGGAAATTCAAAGAGGCCTTAGTCCCAATTAGTGTAAACTAACAGGGTTCAACAGATATTGAATTTCCTAGCAAATTGTTGTCGGGAGATGTATGCCTTTATATATAGTTATTTAGAAAATTAATCATTACAACTAAGGAATGTTAATTTGATAATAATCTTACCATTTAAAATTTGCATATGACTTGATCTTCTCTTTTATACTTTTTACATAAGCTCTTTTATTCATTAGTAAGGTTGGTTTATTACAACAAGTTTGAAATCAAACAATCTGTACATTTTATTCTATTCCTGAACAGATGTGTTCGTTGAACAACCAGACGAGAAATCTATCATCACATATGTTGTGACATACTACCATTACTTCAGTAAAATGAAGCAAGAAACTGTTCAAGGAAAACGTATTGGTAAAGTTGTCGGAATCGCTATGGACAATGACCGCATGATTCAAGAATATGAAGGACTGACAAGTGACTTGCTGAAATGGATTGAAGCTACAATCAGTTCGCTAGGAGATAGACACTTTGCCAATTCATTGACTGGCGTTCAAAACCAGTTAGCACAGTTCAACAACTATCGAACTGTCGAGAAACCACCAAAGTAAGTGGTTAAAATTTATTTGTTTTCAACTTTTTATTTTGACAAAATAACTTTTATTAAATGGCATTATTACATACCTAACAATGTCAAAATAGTTTTGAGGTCAATATGGAAGAAACTACATTTTTAAAGTTAACAAAAATTCAGTAAAATAGAAAATCTTATATATTCGCTAACCATTAATAATGATGAAATATTTATTAGTTTTGCCAATACAGTCCAAGAATATAATAAAATCTCTCAGGATTATTATTGTACTTCTGCAATTAGTGGTTAGGAACATTATGATTTTTCTTCTTCAAAATTCTATGCTTCACTATGTACAAAATAGAATTTAAACTAATTTTATTATTATGTTTTAACTTTGGCACCTTCAAATATACCATAATTATATAGAATGTATTATATTTGTCCTATAAAAATAAAGACCATTCATTGTATCTTATTTTTTGAATCTATATTACTATTTGGTTTATTTTGCTAAATTCATATTACTTTTCCTTTACGTAGGCTATTTGTATATGTATGTATAGTTTCTACACAATTTAGTGAAAACAGGGTTTTGTTGAGTAATTCGCTTTCCTTCTATATTTTTATAACACAATTACAATTTACATAATGTTTATTATAAATTTTGTTAAAAGTTTGTTCTTAAATAAGGGAATGATTTTTGCATTTTTCTTATTTGCAATGAGTTATGAGAGGTAATTTGGAGTAAATTTTTACATTAATATGGGTTAAGTAGTAGCCATACCAACCATACAAGTCTTAGAAAAACATGTTTCACTTTAAATTTTAACCCAAAAATTATATTGTCTTGTTTATTCCAAATTAATTATTTATAGCTATTGATATATCTCTTTTTTATAATTACAGATTCGTTGAGAAAGGCAACTTGGAAGTTCTTCTATTCACATTACAATCCAAGATGAGAGCAAATAACCAAAAACCATACACACCTAAAGAAGGAAAGATGATCTCTGATATTAATAAGGCATGGGAACGTCTTGAGAAGGCAGAACACGAAAGGTAAATACATTTAGATTTCAATCAATTTTAATAACTATTTATTGTAGCTCATGTATCACTGAGGATGGCGACTTTGCCGTTGAAACGCGTTTGATTAAGTAAACATAATTTTTGTGAGATCTTGTGTTTGAGTTTTATTCTATTGAACTTATAACTGTTAAAAAAAAAAAAGAAAATCTGATAAGCGAACATCCTTCAATCCAAATTTTTGTGTCGTTTCCACAGCATATGCAGCTGGACAGATTTTTATGGTGTCTATTAATATATTCTTTCTTCTCTCGGTGCTCTAATCTTTGAAGCCTCCGAAAATTTTTGAAAATTGAATTAATTTTTACAAAGAGTTAGGTAGGAAGGGGTGAGGGGGTTGTATGCCTTGTGGCATAACTTTCTCTCATAAGAAATATGTGAGAATAAGCTCTAAATTTTGAGACCTTGGCACAAATATCTCTTTTTAAGTGCGTAAGAGGTAATAAATTTCAAGAGGAGCACCTAATTTTTCTTTGTTGCAACAAATTTACAGAAAAAACTAAATGTTCAGGTATTATGAATTTATGGTTGTCTCTACAGCCCAAACAATTGTACCAATTGCAATGCTGTTTTTACTAATGTCTAGTTTTGGTGATCTAGCTAATAATATTTAGTGATACATTTCATTTCAATATCTTAAATTGTTTCTTACAGGGAGCTTGCATTGAGAGAAGAGTTAATTAGACAAGAGAAACTTGAGCAGTTGGCAGCTAGGTTTAACCGTAAGGCCAGTATGAGGGAGACGTGGCTCAGCGAGAACCAGAGGCTTGTGTCTCAGGTAAGTTTTAGCGATTGTTAGTATTATTTCACAATTATTGTGTTTTAAACATGCATATTTATGTTAATTATAAAATATTAATTTCTAGCCCTGAAATATTTGAGAGATTATGTATATATCACTGACTAGGAAATTGGTTTGGGTTATGGATTTCTATTCTGTAATATAAATATTTCAGTCACAGTTAGTCAAAAGTAGTAATAATAATTTAAAAGGCAGATATTTTTTAATAACTTTAAGGTTTATTAACAACCTTCATTTATTTTTATATATTGAAAACCGTATTATTGTGTTGACCTCTGTTATTGTTGGGTACATAGAAAATATTGTGCAAGGTATTGTTGATACTCGCACTTTTAACGTGTTCGTATTCACTAATCAACCATTGAAGAATGTATATATATTTTTTTGTTTGGAACATATTGAGCTGGAGATAAATACACAGATAAATATATAAAAACAAATGTTCAATAAAATGTTTCCAAATTCTGGTGTGACGCTGTGTAGGATTTCTTAACTCTGGATCATCAGCACATGTACTAAGAAGCGCTAGGCCTAGTGTTCTATCAAAGTAAAAACTTCTCAATATTTCTGATAAGTTGTTGGCAAGCCTGTCAAAAGTACCTAATTATCAAAATTTTTAGCACAGGAAACCAAAGTGTTTCTGTACAAACTACAGGTTGTCCATGAACCTGTTGATTACACTAATGTTATTCAATTCTATCAAACGTTACAAAATTATGTAAACAGGAAAGAATAGAAGTGCTGGATGAATGCTTTTATATTATGAGGTTTAGGGAAGGTAACTTTTTGGCTAGGTATTTTGTTCTGGAATTAGGTCTATTAAAAAATCTTTTGATTTTTCCATTAAGGATAAAGTAGCTGGTTTTTAGCTGCAGTGTGTCTGATCGTGAAGTATAGTGAAAAATTAAAGTTTTTCTTATAGATTTGGGTGTTGATGATTCTTTTAAGGGTTTTGTAGATTGTGGGATGAAAAAAAACTTAATTGGAGATTAAGTGACATGGTAGGTGAAAAATCTTCCATAGATTATAAGATAATGGATGATAATGAATCTAGCAGTGCCATATGTAGAAGGGGGGGGGGGAGAAAGGAAATATATCCCTTGAAATTTCCCGTTAAACATATTAAATAAATAAAAATAATCTTTGTAAATTCTGCATTTATGTGTTGTTATTTCTTAGTTTAAGGAAGATTCTTTTTTAATAAAAGTACTAAATACAGTACCTCTACTGTTTTTAAATTGGGATCTTTATTGCCTAAATTGTTAAATAAATATTGATGTTAAAAAGGGTCCAGAAAAGGATTAGAGAACCACTTTTCACGGGTAAATTCTATACTCCCCCAGACTCCCGGTGTGTCCCGCAAAATAAAATTTAAGGTACCCCACTGGAATTTACTTAATTGTTGCGACTACATGGCTTTTATAATTAATAGAAAATTGTGTTGTGTAATTTTACTAAATAATAAAATGTCAACTTTGTAATTACAAGAAGTAATTTATTGTGTTCATGTTTTTAAAGTAATATATTGTGTTTTTAGGATAACTTTGGATTTGACTTGGCTGCAGTTGAAGCAGCAGCTAAGAAACACGAGGCTATTGAGACAGATATCTTTGCCTATGAGGAGAGAGTACAAGCAGTGGTCACTGTTAGCCAAGAGTTGGAGGCTGAGAACTATCATGATATTGATAGAATTAATGCAAGGTTTGTAGTCTGAAACAAAGGATAAAAAGGATTTCATAAAATCATGTTCAAGTTGTGTAAAAGTAAGAGATCGCCAACTCGGCTGCCTCTTATTATGCCTGTGAACAACTGAAAATTGTGACTTAGTCATTGAAATGTCTTCTTGTTAATAAATGTTTACTGAGGAAGTTTGTGTCTTTCTTTCACATAGTGAAAATTAAAATTGTTTAATCTGAGTAATTTATATTTGGATGATTAGGTTAGTGCTGATTGAACAGTTTCTCATAATATGTTGTTGATTGTTTATAGGAAGGACAATGTTTTGAGACTTTGGAACTACCTTTTGGAGTTGTTGAGAGCACGCCGAATGCGCTTGGAACTCTCGCTTCAGCTTCAACAAAACTTCCAGGAAATGTTGTACATATTAGACTCAATGGAAGAGCTCAAGATGAGACTACTGTCAGACGATTATGGTATGTTGTTTGTTATGTTTATAGACAATCAGAATACATGATATTTGCATTGAATTATTGTTTTTGATACAGTATCCTCTCTTCTTCCTTTATTTTGTGTATATGTAGATAATGTTCTATTATTGTAAAAAAACACTTGATGAACCGACAAACACTTGAATGAAGTTATTATATGAATTTGATTGACTGGGAGTTTAATGGGTATTGTAAACCAGCATTAACACTGCGACCGATAGCCTATTGTGCAACTAAAGCCTCTTCATTCTAGCTCAGCAGATTTGTTCCTCTTACGAGTTTAAGTAATCCACTAACTAACTACTTACTAACTAGTTTGTCCAATTATAGTTCCCCAGGAATTTGGAATCCTAAAACCTTTTGCCTCTTATTGGTCAGGGCCTCACAATTGAAAATTATATTGTTATGAATCCTTCTTTTTATGGCCATCTTGGCCGGACACATGGATATTCTTACAGCCGACTCAGGTCCTACAAATGTGACGTTTAGCTAGATTGTCTGCCTTCTCTTTACCATCAACTCCTTTATGCCCCGACATCCAGTGCAAAGTTAACCAGTTTATCTGGGATAAAGAATTGAGGTTTTCTCTGCATTCCCATACCAGACTAGATTTTATTGTAGTGTCTGCAAGTGCATTAATTGCAGTCTGACTAACTGTATATATGTGGTTACGGTTTTTCTTAAAGTCCCGCCTCAAATGAAAAAGATCAAAAAAATCAAAAGAAACACTGTGGCATTTGTCCCAAGAGAAACTAATGTTTCAACCCCACAGTCGGCCTATATATCCTGACACCAGTACCTGCCGTAGTTTTATAAACATTGGTGTAACACAGCAGGTTTCCTGTATTTTTAAGAACTCTATTTTCGTCCCCATGGGTTATTTTAATTTTAAAAGATCTTGAAAACGAGTATCTGGTGTTTATCTTATCTGTACCCATACTTGGAATCGGGTGGCCAATTTTTTCCGTAATTCTAGCATGCCTCATATGTGAGTTTCTCTCCAGACGCCGCTGCGCCTCAGCCTTTATCCTGCTTTACTTGCTTCGGCCATTAAATAGGTCATTGGGTGGAAGCTCTAGTAATATTTCCATTGTAGCAGTTGGTGTAGTGGACTAATGCATAGTCATGCCATTCTCTGAAAGTTAGAGTAATTTTGGCCTGTCTCCACTCGGTCCCAACCCACCACATAGCTCATCATAAGTTGTATAATACCAGTATAGATGTATCTCATCATTGCTGGTCTTAGTACAGGTTCTTCCTACTGCCCTTGCTGCCATTAACGATTTGTTGGCTTTTTCCGTAGTGTGTCTCAAGTGTGAATTTCAGGTTAGTTTGGTGTCTAATACAACCCCTAGATATTTGACTTCATCAGCACTTGGAATTTTTGTCCCAGAAAGTTTAATATCACTCAAATCTGAAGTGATCTTCTTCCTCGTAAATTTGGTAAATGTTGTCTTATTAGGGTTGACCCTAAGGTTTTCCTTGCGACACCATCCCTCTACTAGTGACAGAGCTCTTTTCATTAGATCTACCACTGTATTCCCAAACCTCCTTTGGATAAGTACCACTACCACATCCAGATATCCTTGAGATGGATATTATATTATTTAAAGATACTAGTAGGGCCTCCATCCTCAGATGTGGTATTGAGTATCTATTGTTATGAATTAAGTCTTACAACACAAAATAATGTTTAACAATTTTTAAATACGTATAGGTATTTACACGAAAAGATATAAAAAAATCATTAAACCTGGATTTATTGTTTTGTCTATTTGAACCTAATTCATTTTTACCAGAAAATTAATGGTCATAAATCACATATATTAATGTTATTTTGTCTTTTAATATAAACAAAAATTTATTGTTTTATGTATTGACCAAGACTTATGGGAAGTTTGCCATTCATAAATGAATTAGTTTACTTTCATTAAGTTCATGATGATGTATTTGTTGATCCATTGCCTTATTGAAATAAATCTGGAGATAAGCATGTATTTCTTTTATACATTATATAGATAACTTAATGCATTTCTATTTTTGTAGGCAAACACCTCATGGGCGTTCAGGACTTGCTACAGAAACACTCTTTGGTAGAAGCAGATATCAATATATTGGGAGAGAGAGTGAAAGCAGTCGTCCAACAATCACAAAAGTTCCTCGACCAAGAAACAACAGAAGGCTTCCGTCCTTGTGATCCGACTATTATTGTAGAACGAGTACAACAGCTTGAAGTGAGTATTGTGTTGTGACAGGTTGTACAAATTAAGTCTATTAATGAAACAATTGAAGTAAAGAGCATGGATAGACATAGCTATTTCAGTTTTGTATACACATTTATGTTCTCAAATTTGTTATGATACATTAAAGCTTATTGTAGAATTATTTTTTGCCTAAAATAATGGTTTGTTAGGCAGAGTAGTAAATGAAGTGAATGAATTTCTCTCGACTGAGGTTTGAAGTCAAAATGTAACTAACCCTGTATAATTTATTTTATTTATCGCCATTACGACTATTGTTATACATTAGTATAATATTATAACTGATCGACATCAATAATCAGTTGTTGTATAGTTTAAAAATGACGGCTGTTTCAGCTATTCAGTCATTATCAAGTTTATTATTGGAGAGGCTTCTCCATTATCATGGGACACTCAACAAAACACTTTTACAAACATTTAAATAAAAATATTAAAAAAAAATATACTAAATAAAAAATCATGTCTGGTGAGACCACTGTCTCGCACTGAACTATTGCTTATTGAAATGGTCGTCGTTGTATATAACTATACAACAACTGACTATTGACGACAGTAAGTTATAATATCATACTAACCCTGGATTTAGATAACTCTTTGGCCAATCATCACGATTCTTTTGCACATAATTAGACAATGGTGTCTGTAATGACGAAAGCAGATTTCAACTTTTGATCTGAGATAGTTCTGACTGAATACAAATATACTGAACCTATAGAACTTATATATCACCTATCTGTTTTGTGAAAGTTTAAACCATTTCAACATTTGTTACTGTAACAGATCATTTTAAATTTAGTAACAGCTGATTTATTAAAATAACCATTCAATTTGAGGGTAACCAGACGACCTTCCACGACCAAAACGGATGAAAATGTTGAAATTCATCAACTCATTCACGAAGACAAACAATTCATGATTTGTGTACAAGTGTTGGCATAAGCTATGGAATCTGCCATGAATTCTAACTGAAAATTTAGACATGGTTGTGTTGCTGCAAATTAATTTATTCCTTGGGTTTGTCTGTTGATTAGAAACAGCGTTGTTTTATGTGTATAATGAACTCAGAGAAGAGTCTGAAAACGACTCTACCATCATCTCCAGTGTCTCCGTTGATGAAATCTGGTTTTATATTTATGATCCAGAAACAAAACAGCAGTCGTTTTGAAAAGTCCATAATCACAGAGTCGAAAAAAGTATACAGGTCAGAAGTGTAACAAAAACCATGCTCATATTTTTTTTCGACATCAAAGGCATTGTCAATCATCATGGATAAGGATTTGTTTTGACACTTTCCAGGCATGGAAAAAATGCTGGATTAATTGTATCGATTCGCAGAGAGACTACTTTGTAGGAGATAGGAGCCATTAGATAAGCAAAACAAAATTTAGTAGACCTGGTTCAGGAACTTTCTGATAGCACCTTGTACACATTAAAAAGAATCCCAAATTGTAAAATAAATAAATAAATCTTATAAAGTTATTTTAAAAACCATGTTGTGTGTTGTCCATTTGGAAAGGTAAATTGTATTCAATATTAACTTATATGGTGTTTACAGGATGCTTATGCTGAACTCGTGAAACTTGCTGTTGAAAGAAGAGCTAGACTAGAAGAGAGTCGCAGATTGTGGCAGTTCTACTGGGATATGGCTGATGAAGAGAACTGGATCAAGGAGAAAGAACATATTGTATCTACAGGCGACATTGGTCATGACCTTACCACTATCAACTTGTTGCTCTCTAAACATAAGGTCAGTTGTTTTTAGAAATATGTAAAAAAAATTTGTAACAGAAATTTTTCTAATATTTTAAGTAGTTATAGTTTTGTTAACATTGGAAGAGTTTTCATTAAGAAATGTATTTAAGTTAATTTTTTACTAATAAACACAGATACATGATGAATTTTTTGTTGTTGTTTTTTTACAAATTTATTTGAGATATGCCGACCTAGGTTTCACCAATTATATCATTCTCTAGGGCAGCTTAAAAAATAATTAAGGCTCAAATACATTTGTGGAGAGTACAAATGAATTTTTAATATAAAATAATATATATATATATATATATATATATATATATATATATATAAACAAACATGAAGAGCGTATCCACTGAAAATATAGTAGAATTCGCAACGCTTAGATAATTTTGAAAATGTGGATAAATCCTTGATGTTACATCAAACTGTTTGGAAATTCTAAATAACATTTTTTTTTTAAATTCTAGCTGTACAGTGGAATAGAATTTGAGACCATTTCTACTTTTAATATTTCCTCTAAAGTAGCTTAATTTATTCTTTTTTTGGTGGAGGGGGGCTTAAACCACCTTTACTTAAATATATTCTTGGTAATTATATTT
This sequence comes from Aphrophora alni, assembly GCA_963513935.1. Taxonomy (NCBI): domain Eukaryota; kingdom Metazoa; phylum Arthropoda; class Insecta; order Hemiptera; family Aphrophoridae; genus Aphrophora; species Aphrophora alni. The sequence continues at coordinate 707,807 of OY740775.1, forward strand.
TTGTAGTTACATTACATAAAATATCTTTTGTTTCAGGCTCTAGAGAATGAGATTGGTAGCCATGAGCCACAGCTGATGAGCGTAGTGTCTGCTGGTGAGGAACTCGTGCAACAACAACACTTTGGTGCTGATAGAATCCAAGACAGGTTATCTGATACTCTCGGTATGTGGAACCATCTGTTGGAGCTCACAGCTTTCAGAAGGAAACGTCTCGAGGAAGCTGTAGACTTTCACCAGGTATGAGAATATATTGAATAATTAAATTTTTGTTTTGAATCAATATTCAAGAGTGGAATTACTTGATGACAATAAATAGAGAGGTTTATATATTATAATTTTCTTAGATTATTTAGCCAGTCTAATGTCATGGCAACAAAATTAGTTTAAAAAAGAAATACTGAAAAGGCCTGATACATTGGAACGTTTTATATGAGAGTTCATCAACCTAAGTTTCGATTTTTATTTATCTAAACATTGAACACCACTTTCAAATTCTTTTCATTATTTTATATTTAACTGATAAAATTATCTTCATTATCTGATTCATTATTTTTAAGCTCCTTCTACGTTCCTGATTAGCTTGAGATCACATTCTCCAAGAAGGAAAATTCTTGGTTTCGATCACGTATTTTTCTTTAGTCATTTTACATTTTGAGATATTTATAACTATTTTGTTATTTATTAATTAGGTAATTTTCTTATTTTTATCTCCTAGTTTAGACCTAAATATATATATATATTTTTTCTAATAATTCACATTTCATAGCCTTCTCAAACTCAGCATCTTATGAAATTAAAAAACAAAAGTAAGAGGCTTTTAGTGTTTTTATATTTATATTTAAGTTTTTAAAAGAAATTATCTTTTTGTGTGCAAAAAAATAAATGTTAAAAAAAATAAAATTCAGTAAAATTATCAAGTTATTTTTACTCTATGGATAATTTAGATATTGTATGAAAAGTGTTATATATTTTATAAGGTTATATCCAACACTTTTATGATTTTATTTGTAGTTCCATTTTGTAATATTTTGAACTACAAACTCCTTTAGTTTTTTAGTGTAGTACAGTTGATAAAAAGACAATAAAAATCATACAGATGATTTCAATAAAATTAACCTAAAATATGATGAAGTTTGTAGACAGTAGCTAAATAAATTGTTTACCTTTACATGTTTAAAACAATTTTCTTACCAAAATTTCTCTTTTATAATAAAATATATTAATCTCTTTTACTAATTTTTCTCTTCTCTTTAGTTCTTTGCAGATGCAGATGATGTTGACATCTGGATGCTGGACACACTGCGTCTTGTATCGTCTGAAGATGTTGGCCGAGATGAAGCCAATGTACAGTCGTTACTTAAGAAACACAAAGATGCAACTGATGAGCTCAAGAACTATGCCTCGACCATTGAAGCACTTCACCAACAAGCAGGTTCTCTTGGTGAACAGGATAGACAAGCCCCTGAAGTATTGGAGAGGTTAGGTTCTATCGACCATCGTTACAAAGAACTTCTTGAACTTGCTAAACTAAGAAAGCAACGCTTGCTTGATGCTTTGTCATTGTACAAACTGTTCAGTGAGGCTGATGGTGTGGAACAATGGATCGGAGAAAAGGTATAGTTCATAATAGTTATTTTTTGGTCTACAAGAGGCAAAGAAAATTGTATAGTTACGAACCTATTTTATTACTATCTCACACCCTTGCATCAGTTATTGATTTGAAATATATTTTTTGTCATCTAGGTTAAAATTGTTAGATTAACATTAACAATCTGTAAATATAATAAACCGACTATAAATCAAAAATATATAATAGTTTAAAATTTTACACTGTTTATCTCAAATTAAATACAACTAAATATATGTAGACAATCATAATCAAACTGATAGCAACATATTCTTTTTTCTTAGTGGGCCTAAAAATAATTTTTTTTTAATATCAATTTTATTTTCTGTGTTTAAACACAGACATCAGCTTGTGGTCAATTCACATCAATATAAAATGGTGATGTTATGGTTTACAATTAATTATCATTCATCAATGAAGCTATTCATAGATGCAGCATAGCTGTTATATTTGCTACAAAAAAAAAAAAAAAATTGCAGGATTGATTTTCTGATTTTTAAAAGCGTTAATATTTGCTCTAAATTTGTTATATTTATATTTTTTTACAATTATAAGATTATAAAATTACAAATATTTGTAAGTTTATAATTTTTAATGGTTTCCAATGTTTCTGAAATTGTTATTTTAAGTTTTAAACAAGTTATAAATAGTGTTCAAACAACTTTTTCACACATAAATGAAATTAACAATTTATTTTACACCTGAAAAAAACAAAACAGTGGAACACTACAATAACCTAAACTAATTTAGTACTTTATGAATAAAAGTTGTACACCATATGTAACTTAACACATGCTGTTTTTCTAAACTGACAAAACTGTATAATTACGAATACTCTTACTGATACTTGAAATTCATGAAAATTATTATATCTTCTACTTTTTAAATGCATTTTTTATTTTTATCGCATTGTTTTTCATGTACTTCATATGGTTAATTACACTAATCCGTTTAAAATGCCTTCACATCACTGTTAGGATAGACACAGTTTTACAATATATATATTCAGAATTATCTTGTACAAATATTTAAAAATAAGTACATTATTAAACTGTGTTTGTATTCTTTATTGTGGGAAATACTAACGTTTCTTCCTTAGTGTAAAGGATATAATATGTTTTCTTAAATAATATACTGTAATAGCTTAAGAACTAATATATTTGTTATTTTGTGTACAGGATCGTATGCTGCAAACAATGGTACCTGCTAAGGACATTGAAGATGTCGAGATCATGAAACACCGTTATGATGGATTTGACAAGGAAATGAACGCAAATGCATCACGTGTTGCTGTTGTGAACCAACTTTCACGCCAACTCCTCCATGTTGAACACCCCAACTGTGAAGAAATTGTGGCTAGACAGAATCAAGTAAGGCAAAAATCTTATTTCAGTAATTGTAAGAAAGTATTCATCTCAAGTTTAAAGATACTACTGTAGCCCTAAACCGTATTATGCCTTACCACATAAATATCATTATGTTTGTCATAAATTAATTAGGTACAAAGTTTGATGTCATAATCTTAATTTTTGTTTTGTCATTGTTTATTTCATTTTAAACTGTGACTCCAGTTTTGTAATTAAAAACAAAACCAAGATATTTTTTAGTATACTCTAGATTATTCAATTTTATTATAGCGCTCTCTTGCCTTTTACAAATTGTAAAAGTTATGATTACCTTAGTCTTACTTGTGGTCATTGCAATTCAAGTTCAGACTTGGAATATGCTATGCTGTAAGAAAGAGGTAGTTTAATTTAATTTAATTTTCCTCTACAACTATTTGGACTATTTAATTTAAAACTTTTAATTAACATTATACCTCTAATTTTGTTCTATTTTTTTTTTATTTCATGTTATGTATGTGAAACAAATTTACAAAACTATTAATTATAAACACAAATTTGTTATTTTACAGTTGAACCATGAATGGGCCGAATTAAGAGAGAAGGCTGAAGGTAAGAGAGAAGAATTGAATTCTGCTCATGGAGTGCAAAGCTTCCATATTGAATGCCGAGAGACAATCAGTTGGATTGAAGATAAGAAGAGGATTCTGCAGTCCACCGACAGTTTGGAGATGGATCTTACTGGGATTATGACATTACAGGTACAGTTTATATACCATTATATATTTTTTTGTATACAATTTTTTCCTCCTGAACACCCATGCTTTATGTCTGTAAAACTAATCAGAGCAACACATACAAGTTACATAAATTAATTCAGGTTATGTTTTAATCAAATTTAGAGTTATACTTTCATTTGCATCAACCCCAATAATGTCCAAGAGGAATTAAATAGGGAGATTTGTAATATTTAAATAATTTGTTTTATTATATTAGCTTATGTAAGATGAACTTACGATATATCAGAAGTCGGGGTTTCAATGAAAATGACAAACTGTCGAATTATCGGAAGTTGGGAAGAAAGTTTTTTCCCTTTCAATTAATGTTTATTAATCTAATATTTTCCTAAGCGCTAGTAGGTGGATGGATAGTGGCTGGCTTAGTATTTGGTAGTCTAAATGTTTACCATAATCTTATGCACCAGTAATTATTTTTTGCTTGATTTATTTTTGTTATTTAAATTTTTTACATTGTTAATAAATGTAAAATTTGTTTTTATTTGTAAAAAAAAAAAAAAAAAAAAAAAAAAAAATTATGTTTTCTATAGCTATTCATAAATTACATTGTTTTTGATAAAAATCAGCTTATCCCCCAAAATAAGCTCCAGTTTCTGGTTAGTCAACTGTAGTTCAGACTTGTCACCAAAAGGTTGATCGTACCTACTTAAAAATTGCAGCAAAATGTTGCTCTAATTGTTCTGAATACTTAAATATGTCAAAACTAAGTCCAAGAACTAACAGCCATCTAAAACCTAACATTAGTAACAACAATGACAAATAATATTAACTATAGTTGAAATTGGTATGACACTACAAACCCATATTGTTTTCCTCTAACCTCACTATAGTGAGTACAGGCATGGCAATCCCGAAGGATAGTAGCCGGATCTGTACCTTTTTTACATTTAGTCTTGGGTTAGATCTCTCTTGACTAACTCTTGTTCTTTTCTGACCCTGACACTATTAGAGTATTCAAGAGCTAGGGGTTTTTATTATATGTTCTTTTCTTTTTTTTTATAAGGTGTTAATGACCAAACGGGTTCTTGTTTTTAAACAACAGAAACATTTTTTTCTCTTCTTAAAACAACCACATAGTTAGGTAAAATAGAAAGTAATGGTATTGTGAAATAAAACTTTCAAAGAGAACGATGTACATTGTAGTTAGAAAGGACAAACTTCAACCAATTTTTCAGTCTATGAATTTATTTAGCACTAGTTGTCAGGTGACCATTTAATTAGTATAAACATTTAAAAAATTTTAAATTGTACCACTCTGCCATAAATTACCAAAAAATGTCAATAAGAATAAACTCTAATATCCTACAAAATATGTCTTTTTATAGGGCAATTTTAAGTAATTAATTTGAGTACAATCTTCTGCCAATCCTAGCTAGCATTGTCTTATTATTTATATTTGTCTTGATTTTGTATGGATAGGAGACACAGACTTACCTTGGAAAGTACAAATAGATAACACAATATAACAGTGAAGTTTTGAAATATTTTGGTAAGCACCAATGACTATATCAATCGGTAGTAGAATTAAAATAAGAATAAAGTAGGTCTCGAAGATGGAGGGATTCCGAAATGCATTGGCAAATATGAATAAAAAGACAATGCTACAATTGGCAGAAGATTGGACTCAAATATAATTACTGTATTATAATAATTTCAGTTTTAAGTACTTTTTATATGTACAGTTTTTACGACTTGGTGTAACATATTGATGCAACTATATATAATGTACTATTTTGATTTCAGAGACGTTTATCTGGAATGGAGAGGGATCTGGCTGCTATTCAAGCCAAGTTGGATTCACTAGAAGCCGAAGCTGATGCAATTGAAGCAGAACATCCAGAAGAAGCTGCTCTCATCCGGGAAAGAATTACACAGATCCAGGGTATCTGGGAACAATTAACTCAAATGGTAAGATGCTTCATAATTAAGATATTAGAATATTTCATTTATTTATTTCTCTTGCGTTTTATCAAAATTTATTTGTATTCTATAGCTTTTGTTCTATTTTAAATCTAAGGAAAATACAAAAGTAAGCAATAAACGCCATATTGTTTTATAAAGAACATTATAAATATTTTTCCATAACATAGTGTTAATTTCAATTTTTTTATTTTTAATCAAAAAAGTTATTAGTTTTAACATTTAGTTGTCTGTATATTATTTAAAGAACTTATAAATAGATAGAGGTCAATAGTTTTGCAATTTTTTTCATCTTTCTGAAAAGTTATTTAAAATTGAGCAAATTCTGCTTTGTTAGATAACTTCAACAAAATGGTGACATTCAAAATTTTCCCATTTTAAGATTTTAATTCTCCTGCGTCTCTCTTTATCTCTTTCTGTACTAAGTTTATCTTGTTAATTTAATAGGATAAATGAAAAACTTTTAATTGGTAATATTTTTAGATTTTTCTGATGTGTAGTGAATCAAAAGAGTCTAAAAGATCTCTGACAATTATTTAACTTCTAAATCTTTTATATAAAATATCCATTTTAACCTAAATATATATTCAGTATAAAATGATATTAATTGTCAATTATCTGTGTTTAGCTGAAGGAGCGAGACTCCAAGTTAGAAGAAGCCGGAGACTTGCATAGGTTCCTGCGGGATTTGGATCACTTCCAGGCTTGGTTAACAAAGACCCAGACAGATGTAGCTTCAGAAGATATACCTGGATCTCTGGCTGATGCAGAAAGATTACTCAATCAACATCAAGCAATCAGGGAAGAGATTGACAACTATACTGATGATTATACCAAGATGATGGAGTATGGAGAGAGAATTACTGCAGTAAGTAAAGTTTCTCTTTAGTTTATCGTTTTTTTGTGAATTTTGAGTGTTAATGAGTATTGTAAAACAATTATATTATACAATAATAATGATAGTTCTCCATACTTTTTTTTTTGGATGGATCTGTTGTAATTAATTTGAATACTTTCTTCTGCCACACCTAGCATTGTCTGAACCTCTGTTGATGAGATATTGGTTGACTCCATTTTCAAAAGTTGTTACTTACTCCTTCCTGTAAAGTAGTCTTCTTATATATCTAAGTAACATCCCCTCTCCACTATCTTCGGCCCTCCACTATGGTTGACAGTCTACTGCTATGCTAAAAAGAACTATCAATTTATCTAATTTTAATTGGTGGTCATATTCATCATTACATTTCCTTTCATTTAGGTAAAATATATTTAATAAATTAAGTAACATACAATCACCTTTAGAAAAAGAAAGAAATTATCTGATCAGCATCTCTTACACTTATAACTTTTGTAGTGTTTTTCTTATATTTCAACAATATTTGATATTTATTACTTTTAACCAGTATATGATTAACTAAATAAAAGTGTTTGTTACTTTTCTTGATATAATCAACTTTTTCTTTCTTCAAAGATTCCTGTTTCGATCCTAAATAATCATTTTCAGTTTTCCTAATCGTTATAAAAGGCATCTTTCGTCTATATCACAGTTTTTATCCTACTGAATCATTTTCAAGTCATCTTAATGGTTTATAAAATTTACTACACAAAGTCAATTTTTATAAAAACTAATACTATGTATACACACCACACACACACACACACACACACACACACACACACACACACACACACACACATATATATATATATATATATATATATATATAATATGTAAACACATTTTACAAATACACTCTAACGGTAAACCTTTTCTTGGTTAAGTTGAATGATGTTTTAGGGACCCCACTTTTTTTTGGGGCGCCGATTTATTCATCGGTTTTTCGTTTGAGAATAAGTTATTTCCACCCACTGGAAGTTTTATAGGCAATCTCGTTTTGTTTGGCCTAGGTGAAATAACTATGTGTCGAATATTCAGTTTTCTGAATATCCTGACTAAAAAAAAAACTTCTACGTTATACTTCCAGTACTTTATATTTGATTTTAGCTCAGTTAGAACACAAGTGAATGATTTTACTTTTTGTAAACCTCTGAGTAGTGAGTACACTGAAACTAACCTTGTAAATTGTTTATTTGTGCTTGCAAATATTTTATGAAATTTAACTGTATCAATTCTTAATCTATAACTCATAAACTATTGGGATATTTGAATACTAGGTGTTTTTTGTAAATAATAAATTTTTTATAAAGCAAATAAAATTTTAATAATTCTTTTTTTTTTTTTTCAAACATAAAATAAAACTTTTTGGATTTTACTTTCTCCAACAAATACAAAATAATAACTTTCCTTTCAATTTAATAATAATTTCTTAAACTACAAGGCAGAACCAATTATTTACCTAACTATAATTTATTCTAATATTTTATACCCAATTTGATTTAATTAATATTTTAATAAAAGATTTAATTCGAATTTACGATTTAATGAATTTAATTTTTAATTAATAATACAAATATTTTATCTAATCTAACATCCTAAGTAACCCAGTATTTTAAAATAAATTTATTTGAGGCAAAATTAATCAGGGACTAACGTATTTACGTTTCTACCGACCTTTTCACAACTGTCCAGGCGTCGCGACGTTTGATATGAAGTCCGCGAGCGTTGTTTAACGATGGCAGGCTACAGATGCTCTGCGTGCTGGTTAAGTTGTCTCGTTGATGAAGGTTGATCCCTGTAGGGTTGTCTGGAAGAATGTTGGATGAATTTTTAAAGATGGTTGTGGTGATGTCGTGTCTGAAGTCCCGGTTCGGCTATTCTCTCGACGTTAAAGTTGCATGTCCAAGTGGTCGCCTGGTGATGTCCTGGAGTCCTATCCGGAAGCTATACGAATCACTCCATGTATCAGCTGCTATGTAGGTTATGTTACTTCTCCAGAATAATCCAAGTTAGGCCAACTTTGTAATGACTAAGTTGCCACTGACGTTCTTGTAGATTATAGTTGTGTCTATTGCTGCATTCCAAATTAATATCGCAATGACGTATGTTCACACTTGTTATACAAATTATTAGGCTAACTAAGAAAATACTTAGCTTTTTGCATACTATGGTATTTTATAAAAAACGAGATCAAGGCTCGATGTGTTCACTTACATCGCAGAAATATCAAGGCTCTCGAGTTTCCCCGAGCAATCGTTTATATAGACTCATCTTCAGCCAGCCCCTTCTACCGTTCCTCTCTTATCTCTCTCCGTGCAGTTTTGGCCATTGAAAATCCTTTTCCTTTGTAACTCCTCCAGGGTTTTCCTTATTTTATTGAGAGTGACATTTTTGAATTCAGCTCGTTGTCTTCTTTACACACAAACTCAAGTGATGTTCGTACGATTCTTGGTTCACGTACACGACCCGCGCCCGTTTTTCCGCGGCGATTTCTCCCGGAAAAGTCATTGTTTTTTGTTTTTCCCGGTTTTTTGTTTTCACTTCTTTATGTCCTTTTGGTTTGTGTTAACTAGCCGGATTTTCTCTTTTTTTCTGCTTCTGGTTGTCTTGCTGTAGGGTTAGGGAGTTAAACGATTTTCTACAAACTTGGGCTTTCCTTTACTCCCGAAACATATTTTAAATACTGGATTATTTTTACATAACTACGTTATCAGCATACTATTTAGCGTTTTGAGTTAATAAAAATTTAAGTTTAACTTTTTATCTTGCTGTAAAGGTGCGAATTCTGTCACCTTTTTCCTTTAAAAAAATTTCAAGTTTTTCTTTTTAATTATACATTTTGTTTATCATTACTAAAATTTGTTTTGGTTAGAATTTAAAAAACTTTCTTTTTTATATACTTTTTTATCATTTGAACTTAGTGGATTAACAATAACTTTTTTATTTAACGAAATTTCGCAAAAACTTATTTTACCTTTATTTTAGGCCTTCTTATGAAAAGCCTGAAAAACCTTTTCTTTTTCAATTTAGAGGAATTTTGAATTTCTCCCCATACTTTCTTAGTCTGAATTTTACGTAACTTTGTGACTTTATATTATCTAATCTTGCAGTAAATACACCCGCGGTTAGCGTAATGCATTTCCTGAAGATATTTGTTTTTATTTAATTTCTGGATTTTGGCTTCCCGTATTAATTTTTAAGTATTTTTTACAAGTCCTTATTCCTTTTCGAACAGGCAGGGTCCAAGAGTTTAACTTAGCCAGATAACTACACTCCCGCGTCAACATGATTCTCGTGACCTACATGCGGCTTTAGCCCACGGTAAGTCCGGACTATTCAAATTTATAAAATTAATTACAAATTCAAAATCCAGGACCTACAACGGGTTGTGTCCGTTGTAAGACATATCACCACAATTTGTGATTTGTTGAAAATGATTCAGTAGAGTCCGGAACAACTATAATTGAAGAAAGAAGTCAGTCACAGAAAAAAAGATAAGAAATGCTTACATTTACTCTAGCTTATTAAGTGGTATCCAGGAACTAGTACTTATACTAAAATAATAATCATATATAATGTTGTAATTGTTATTAGAATATTGATAATGTCATCAATATGATACACTTCTCATTAATTATTCATCAACAGCATTAATATTAAAACATTACCTACAAAGTTAGTTGTGATATTTTAATGACTAAGGTATAGTACTGGATGAACAAATCAAAATCTGTCTCAGATTGGATTTCATGATTGTGGAGTGTCCCGCAACTGTAACACTACTACTATTATCACTTTTGCTTTTTAGAATTTTCATTCCTATAGCTGTCACTTGAACATTGTTAATGCTTCACTAGGCTATAATTTGTTCAGTGTCTTTGTCATGTTATCCAAAAATGCCTTATTTCCTGCAAGGTAGGATTGCAATAATGGAAGGTTCGATCACAGTACCCTTCAAGGAAACACAAAATATTTGTTGATAAGTTTCCTAATGCAAACATTCTAGCAAAGGATAAAAGTAAAGAATTCTATTCTTAGTTGACTAATGGTGAATGCGAGTATTGCTTTTTTCAACAAGATGGAGCTACAACACACATCACATGCCCCACTGGTTCGCATCTTTACACAAATATAAATCGTAAGGATAAACCTGTGTCCTGCACATTCCCTGCTTTTGTGTACATATTATTTTTCTTTGGAGCTTGAATGATAACAATATACAGTAGAACCCCTCTTAACCGGTCTAGTTGGGACTGACACCCGGGCCGGTTGCCCGTTTGGCCGGTTAATCCAAGGTTCCCGCTAAACTTGTCAAAGCTTTTTTACAGATTCTCCTACGTCAAGTCTTTTTAACACATTTAACCGCATCTCAAACGAAACCAACACACGCTTCCGTTTTCGTAAACTCGCTCATTTTTATTTATTGTATATACTGTATGTAGATCATAACCAGTCAAAGACAATGAGAAAACTGAAAAGAAATGTTATATTTTCCATAATGTATACTAAATTGATTCGTGGAAAAAAAGCGGCCCATCAAACATTTTTGCAGGTGTATATCTGCTATACTGACGGGTGCCAATGCCGCGGTGTTTTTACGTCACCGACAATGGGATACCGCTATCGACAAAGTCGTTTGACTAGCCGCCGCTTTGGTGCTGCAGTGTTTTTACGCCGCCGACAATGGGATACCGTTATCAACAAAGTCGTTTGACTCGCAGTCACAGTGTTTTTTGTCGCTGACAACGGGATACCGTTATCGACAAAGTCGTTTGACTTGTCGCCGTTTTGGTGTTTCAATTACAATTTATTTTTGGAAACTCTCATCGAACCAGTACATTACGAAATAGGCCAGTTAATCCGAGGACCGGTTGATCTGAGTCCGGTTAACAGAGGTTTTACTGTATAGAAAATTTATACACTTTGGACGAAAGAAAGACCAATATTAAAAATATTATTGAATTTATTATTTGTACCGTTTGGCATGTATATCTTTCTTCTTGATTACTCGACCATAAAAATGCATTGCTGTGTAAAGTGGTGACTTCTAACATCTTTAAAATTAAAGAATAAATTTAAGTATTAATCAAGTTTTGTTGGATTTTAATATCTTTATCTCGTTCATTAAAGCTAATCTATTGTCACATGAATAATAAGTTTATAAGTTGCTCACTTTATAAAGACATTAAATTGTATATTCAACAATATTTGTTTGTTTAATGAAAGTTGTAAAATAACTGGATCTTCTTCCTAGGTAAATTCAGTGTATGATTTTATTTAATTACAAAGTATTGTAAAATGATTTAAAACTTTGAGTAGTTTAAAACAAGTTTGATCAAATTCGAGATAAGCAAATATTTTTTAAATAACATGAATATTTAATTCATGAATAATATGAAATTTTTTAATATGGTTGTGAAAAAGTGTATCAGTTTAGATGTCGTATAATTTTATTTTTAATAATATAAAATTCATCACTGTTTACAGGAACCAAGCACACAACAAGATCCTCAATATATGTTCCTTAGGGAAAGATTAAAGGCATTGCGTGATGGCTGGGAAGAACTTCATCAGATGTGGGAGAATAGACAACAACTTTTGTCTCAATCTCTCAATTTACAAATGTTCAACAGAGATGCAAGACAAGCAGAAGTTTTACTTTCTCAACAAGAACATGTTCTCAGCAAGGATGAAACAGTGGTAAGTGATGCTTCTTAGAAACAAATGAACACAATCTGTTTGATAGTCTTATATATTTAAAAAATAATTGACTGTGTTCTTTGTTTCGGTTAAAATTATTTTAATGGTAAAGTTTTGAAGTTAAGCTTGTACACAACATATAGGAAAAAGGATTTACTATTTTGTATAGCAATTATAAAATGATAATTAATGAAAATATTCAGATTTTGCCTGAAACAAGATCTTTTTCTAGTACAAAACATAATATGTATTCTTTTAAATAGTGTAACAGGTTATTTTAAGTAGAGAAAGATTTCATTAAAAATTGTATTAAGAGTTTAATGATATGACATATTCTAAAAAGAAATAATATTACAGGTTTTAAAAATTGTTGTTCATATTATTTGAAGACTTGTTTTAATTTCTTTAAGGCATTATTTCAAAAACACTTCTTTGATTAAAAAACTTTTTTATTTCAATACAACTGTTTTGGTATGTAGTCTTATGAATAATATGAATCTACGAAACTACTTATACTTTACACAAAATATAAAAATAAAATGTTTGTTACTACAAGTACATGTAGATTGTTTAAACAGTACAGTTTTTACACTCACTGTATTTTGTAGTCAACTATTGAGGTAAATTGTAAATCTAAAAAACTAGCTGCATCCTGTTGATTATCTTTGTTTACAGTGGTTAATATGTCATACAATTGGCTACAAAATTTTGTTCATCATGTAATGAACTATTACAGGTTAGTTTTAAAATGGTTGTAGATTTGATATTCTTGCTTATTTTATGTAGGATTTTTTAAAATACTAAATATAGCCATGGTTATATCTATTTGTTTGATTTTCAACCACAGATTTAGTAATGAAATAAATTAGGAATGAGACAATTCGGAGCATACCGATTATATTTTAACCCATTGGCCTAACCTTTTTCGGAAACTTTGCTTGACCCTAATCTAGCAATTGAAATGGCTGATTTTGTACATTATTAGAAAAATATAAATAACTTTTGATTCGTAATTGTGATTTTAGTTCTGTTTTCACCATTTTATTCTAAATTAAATTCTCTCTAACAAATATAAGTTAACGTACAATAATGATTTTCTATATTTTTTATTTACGAAACACAGCACAATGTAAGTATTCACTAAAACAGTAAACAAAACAAATGTTTATAACTTAATCAGAACACAGAATTCATCTGTTTATTTGATATGTTGCTTACAAGTGTTGCCAACATCAAGTAATCTAAATATTCTAAAAGTATAATAACGATATCGTATTATAAACTGAATAAATCTAGGTTATATCAACGCGTCGCTTATAGGTTTCACTGGGACTGCGTGTGAACACTGCTTATAAAAAAGTGCAATTTAATTACATTTTAATCGTAAATTTCACAATAAAATGCAAAGAAACCATTCTCAGTGGACGCTGCTGTCATCTAACAGATTTATTCGGAAGTACGACAAACCTACGTTTAATAAAGAACGTTTTTTTTGGGACACAGAGAAGTTCCGTATGTCTATTAGTGGGCCGTTCGGGGACTATATGGAACAGTTCCGTATGTCTAGGCCAATGAGTTAAATAATCTGCATTTACCGATTACAATTATTAATGATGATTAATGCTCATTAAATACAAATAACTTCATAGTGTTAATTTTATAGAATGAGGAATGAAGTAAAGATAATAAGTGTAATAGTTTATTATACAGTTTTAAATTAACTCAATTGTATTTCGTTAAAATATGATTAAGCATTATGCTAATTTTATTATTATACATTTTTCGGACATTTGCCATCATTTGTGTGTTAAAAATTCAAAACACGACGTTTCGGGAATAAGAATCAATTCCCGTTATCAAGTGACTAAAAACTAAAGAAACATGAAACTAGAAACTAAGACTATGTGAGAAGTAAAATTAAATAAGAATACCACCAACCTTAATATCTAAGCATGCATCTCAGAGCTGAAACTGAGAAGTCAAAAAACACAATTACGATAAACACACAACTAACGGCAAGTATGTGTTGTTGTATCAAAGACACAGCAACAAGTGGCGTGGTCCAGAAGGCGTGACATCTGTTAGGGGAGTGGCCTATTGTTAGTTATATTAAGCTTCCTATCACGAGAGCGAGTTACAATCACTTGTGGCAATTTAACACGTAAAATATCAGCTTGTTTATTAGTAAAAGGGATATTATAATCAAATTTTAATTATTTTTTTTTAATAATGGGAGCCATATTGGCCATACTTCTATACTTAATTGGCTGATAGTATTGTCCGTTAGTTTTATATATGAGGCTTCAATTATTTTACGTTTGTATACGTTACTTTCCCGGTGTATGATTTTTACCTCTTCCCAATTAAATTTGTGATTTTCGGACCATATATGTTCTGCAATTCGATTTATTTACTAGGCCTAACCGCACATTGTTTTTATGTTCTTTTATTCTAATGTTTAATGGTCTTTTTGTCTCGCCAATATATTGTCTATCACACTCACATTTAATACTGTAAATACAGTTTTTAGTATCTTGCGTGCCATTTTTGGTTTAGTTTGGATGAGGTGTTGCCTAATGGTGTTTAGTGTTTTAAAAGCGGTACAAATTTTATATTTTCTGGCTACGCGTCTAACTTTTTCCGATATTTCCGGCACATAAGGGATTGTCATGTACGCTAGAGGTTTATTTTCATCTTTAGACTCATTATTTTTATTATTTTTCACTCTTTTACATTTGGAAATAACGGATAGAGGATATCCGTTAGAACTTAAATCCTGCTCGATACATGTTAGTTCCGAGTTTAGACTGTTTTTATCAGAACAAATATTATAAACTCTGTCAAGTAAGGAATGAACAATTCCTTCTTTGATGGACTTAGGATGGTTAGAATTGTAATTTAAATAACGTCCGGTGTGTGTCTTTTTTCTATAAACTGAAGTTTTTAGGTCTCTCAACACACACATCTAGAAAAGGTAGTTTATTATTTACTTCATTTTCCATGGTTAAGGATATGGAATCAGAAGCGTTGTTAATTAGAGCATAAAAATATTCTAATTAATTACTACCATGAGCCCATATAACAAATGTATCGTCCACATGTCTGAGCCATGTTTTCGGTTTAAATTTGGAAGAATCAATAACTTTCTTTTCGAATTCTTCCATAAAAATCCTATCAGCCAATCAAGTATAGAAGTAAGGCCATTATGGCTCCCATTATTGAAAAAAGAATTAAAATTTGATTATTATATCCCTATTACTAATAAACAAGCTGAAATTTTCCCTGTTAATTCGCCACAAGGGGTTGTAACCCGCTCTCGTGCTAGGAAGCTTAATATAACTAACAATAGGCCACTCCCCTAACAGATATCACGCCTTCTGGACCACGCCACTTGTTGCTGTGTCTTTGATACAACAACACATACTTGCCGTTAGTTGTGTGTTTATCGTGATTGTGTTTTTTGACTTCTCAGTTTCAGCTCTGAGATGCATGCTTAAATATTAAGTTTAGTGGTATTCTTATTTAATTTTACTTCTCACATAGTCTTAGTTTCTAGTTTCATGTTTCTTTAGTTTTTAGTCACTTGATAACGGGAATTGATTCTTATTCCCGAAACGTCGTGTTTTGAATTTTTAACACACAAATGTTCAATGAATGTTTTAAGACTGCTTTTGATGAAAGTACTTACAGAAATTAATCAAGAAATATTATCATTTTAATTCAAGAAGTTACCATAAGGTGAAACGTACTATTTGCATATTTTTTCTACTTGCATTATTTTGCATGATCAGGTTTTACATTATTTTGTGGTTTGATAAGATCATTTTTGTAAAGTTATTGTAATTGAAAGTTTTCAAAAAAAAAAAAAAAAAAAATACATTTAGCCTTTTTAAATTTGTAGGTTAATCTAGAGCAGGCAGAAAATCTGATTAAACGCCACGAAGCTTTCCTTACAACAATGGAAGCTAACGATGATAAGATCAATGCAGTTGTTCAGTTCGCTGGTCGTCTCTGTGATGAAGGCCATTTTGCAGGTAAATGTATAGTTGTATAACATAATTGTACTTGGACAACAATACAAAAATTATTCGATGCGAGAAGTAATTAGACGGAAACGTAGAGATGATTGTTTTAGAAAGAATTTTAAAGTATAGTGGGCTTACATAATCGAATGTTAATTATTATTTTAGTGACAATGTTTAATAGTTTTTTAAAGTACTAAGATGCTTTTTTTTAAAGAAGTGGAGATAGTGATTACAATTTACGACCGAAAGTTCAGGACTCTAGGCAATACATTTAATATGTATTTATCTAAACTGAATTTAACTGTTTATATGAAATATTTTACAAATCTAGCAGTTTTTCAACTGTTTGCCACAATATATTCAAAACTGTACCAATAAGAATATATTTTCCTGGTTAATTAGAAAACATTTTAATTAACTTTGATAAAATTAAACGCTATTTTAACATAATAACATGTGCATACTATTGTGGGAGAAAGAGAGAGGATGTGTTATGTGTGTGTGTGTGTGTGTGTGTGTGTGTGTGTGTGTGTGTGTATGTGTGAGAGAGAGAGAGAGAGAGAGAGAGAGAGAGAGAGAGAGAGAGAGAGAGAGAGAGAGAGAGAGAGAGAGAGAGAGAGAGAGAGAGAGAGAGAGAGAGAGAGAGAGAGAGAGAGAGAGAGAGAGAGAGAGAGAGAGAGAGAGAGAGAGAGAGAGAGAGAGAGAGAGAGAGGGAGGGAGGGAGGGAGGGAGAGGGTGAGAGAGAGAGAGAGAGAGAGAGAGAGAGAGAGAGAGAGAGAGAGAGAGAGGGTTATGTGTATTGAGTCCGTCATTGGCCATGTTGGTATTATTTATAGTGCTATTGAAATTTAACTCAGTATTTGTAATTTGATATTGTTTTATAATAAGTCATAGATGTTAGGTTAGTTAAAGAAATTATTACTGTAGCTAGATATGTTTTGATCATTTTAAAATTTGTTAAAGTACAATGGCTATTCAGAAAGTAACTCATGTTTCAAAGTGGGGTCGCTAATAGTTGTGATTTTGTTGTGAAAGATGCCTTCCACTCGGTATGCTTCTAGCTGTGGCAGTTGTTTGAGGTTCGTTTTGCTTCTGTTCTGTTGTAATAAATGTTTTAAATGTGTGCTGCAATTGAAAACCTCACCGATTGTGAGGTACGATTAGTTATACGATTTTTGTTGGTGATAAAACATTAAACCTATTGAAATTTATCAGGAACTTTGTGAAGTTTATGGTAAATATGTGATAACTGAAAGTGGAGAAGGTGTTGGTGTTTAATGTTTAAAGATGACCACACTGAAACGTTACCACACTCTGTGGAACTTTTGTATTTTTTAATTAAACGTTACTGACATTAGCTTTATCATGTCCTACGATGCTTCGTCATTTGAAATTTTACTGCCGTCAACCTTCTTTTTACTCTTTTCAACTAACTCCTAGCACAATAATGAATCAAGAATAAGATATTCACTTTTTTT
Organism: Aphrophora alni; assembly: GCA_963513935.1. Lineage (NCBI taxonomy): Eukaryota > Metazoa > Arthropoda > Insecta > Hemiptera > Aphrophoridae > Aphrophora > Aphrophora alni. Next base: position 725,595 of record OY740775.1, read on the forward strand.
TTTTTTTTTTTTCCCTCAATGTTTTATTTAAAATTGCTCTTTCAATATTATTAATTATTTCTAATGAATTTAACTAGTTCTTTTATTTTTATTTATGGAGACTCACTCTCAGAGAGTATCACTTGAAAAGAGTATTTGCAGAATCTTTCTGTACTATCTAATAAATGTGAGGACTTGTAATTATAATTATTAACTATCCTGAAAACAAAATAGGATATAAATTTATTTATTTTGAAACAATGAATTATTAAAATTATAATGAAATAAAATATTATACTAATACTTATAAAAATCAAAACATGAACATAATTACACTTATTAAATATTGACCTTTGAAGGGCACACACCCTTCTTGGTATGGAACCTTCCTCTGCAGTAGACAGGTAGTTCTACCTGTCTGTACCTGTCATATGTGAATTTAATTATTTATTTTCTTAAAATTTCCATATTTTTGATTGGCTCAAGAGTTTGAAAATGTGAAAGTACCATCCTTTTCTTTAAGAACTATAGATTTCATGGAAATTTGCATTGTAGTTCTAGGGCAATAACTTTTTGAGTTATTCCTTTTTAAAGATTTTTGTATTTTTCTCTTAACCATCTTTTGAACCTTTAAGAATTTTTTTCCTTTTTCTTTTGGATTCTTGTTATATAAGTTTTGAAACGAAAGAATCTTTTTAATTTTTTGGTAATCCTTTTCTTAGCGAAGTTATTCGTTGTCAAGGTTTACTGATTTTCCCCTTAACTTTGTTAATTAAAAATCCCCCCCTTATTAATATATCATGTTTTTTAAAAATTTATTTATATATATATATATATATATATATATTATATACATTAGTTTAATCTACAGTAGGACCTTCATATAACGAAATTGAAGGTTCCAAAGAAAAAGTTCGTTACATAGAAATTTCGTTATAAAGAAATGGTTTCTTAAATTTTTAAAATTTTTATTTTATTTATTTATTTTTATTACAGTTTTAAAAAACATAGAAATACTGCAGTATTTAACTTGTGTTATTTTTTGTATTAATTGTAAAAATAGTCGACTATCTTAGAAGCAGCTGATTACTGTATTTCTTTGTAAACTTTGCCGACTAACGTACCGAGTCAACTAATATTAGGGAGGGGATCGTATGAACTAGTAAACAAATCCTATTCTCCGGAAATGTATTTTCTGCAATTCTCGGAACTTCGGCTAACTAGCTTACTTTTTTGTTTTCTATTGAAGAGTGCCGACAGACACATTCACACGTGCGCGCGGTTTAGCCTACCTGCCGCTAATGGTTCTTCTATGAATCACCAACTAGCCCTTGTGCTACAAAATAAAATTTTTCTAGATTTTAACTCAATCTAATTTTTACTTTAATTACTGAACTCTAAATATTATTTCTCGCAAAATGAGTCCAAACACGGTACAATTGTGACAACTCTAACCGGTTTTAGTGAGTTTAAATAACTAGAAAATAAATAAAACAGGTCCTTTATCACGTACGGTATTTTATATTGTAATAATCAGACATCTTTAATATAATAGTAATCAGATCAATAACAAGGAAACTGTTTAAAATTATTAAACTGTATTTTTTCTTTCTTCTCCTCCAGCTTCCTGACACTTCAAAATTGCATCCCTATTTTTTATTACTGTTAAGAGAGTGCTTGGAGGAATTTCATACTTATGTGCTATAAGTTTCTTCTGTATGCCGTGCTCGACGTCCTTTAAAATGTTAATTTTATCTGCTACACTTAAAGCCTTTTGTTTAGACATCGCGAATGCTCTGTTCTCAATGACAACTCAGTCTATACTGAGAGATCAGATGAGCGCCGCCAGTACCGCCAAGGTGGGGAAAGAGAGGGGGAGTCCGGAGCCGCAATACGTCAGCCACTCATACTAATTCACTGACAGATGCGGGTTCTTCTATGGCGCCTCTCCTTGTCACCATTACATAAATTTTAACAATAAAAATTACTTTTTGGATTTTTTTCGGACATTTTAATTCGTTATATGAAAGATTTCCTTCGTTATATGGAAGATTTCCTTCGTTATATGGAAACATTTTTTAATGGAATTTCATTTGTCTTTTAAAAAAAATTCGTTACAGAGAAAATTCGTTATATAGAAGTTCGTTACATAGAGGTTCTACTGTATTATCATTAAAAAATTTACAATTTTTAAATAATCAAGATTTTTTGAATTTTGACTAGACGTTTTTTAAGCCATAACATCCAAACTATTACAATTATTAAATTTCTTTTTACACATTCTTTGGTCATTAGTCTTGCTAGACATAATTAGTAAAACATATTTTAACATTTTTATAATTTTTTAAAATAGGATAACATGTTATTTCCTAGCAACTACCAGTATAGGAATGCATAGTATAGTTCCTAGCAACTACCTAACCTGACCTTATATGAATGGGCTTTAAGCTTGCTTACGATTATGATTCATCCCTTTGACTTACTCTGAATTATGAATTCATACATTTTTCATTTTATAAAAAATGAGAAATTTTTTAATTATTTGAACGGTCATTGAATAAATGAAACCTTTTCAGTACGAATGTTCACGATAAAGAGACCAAGCATTGGTGACACATGAACTGGTTGGAAAAATTAATGTAATGATTCATAGAAATCGCCGTTTCATAATAACAGAGCTGTCGTTAGTGTTTTATCAAATTTCACGGAGCCTATTGCACATAATGTACTTCACAATGTGTACCTAAAACAACTCGCCATTTCTGATTGGATACATCTTTTGAGATGCGGTTTGCGGCATTCAACTCTACTAACTGAGCTCTTTGAAATGAGGTATCACTCGACCCGTGCTTACATTTAAGATTCCTATGACTTCCTCTGTGGGCCGTCCCCCCATGGTTGTCTTGTCATGGCAATAGCAAGGAAAAATAGTTTACATTGCCATATGACACTGTGCAAAGTTTATAGATGTTTTCTGCTATGGTTTGTAAAATATTAAGCCGTACCCAGACTTTTCAAACACCCGGTATATTAAAAAATGTTTACTTTACGTTTTTAAATTTGAAAACGAGTTACTTTCTGGACAACCTATGTAATTGTTAATGTAAATAATAAATAATGTGTATTAAGTTAATAATAATTAAGGTATACATACAAAGCCCCTAACAAGTTAATAATATAGAGTGTACTTTTCTTTCGTTAGTGTTTGGTATATTAGAGTTAGTAATTAAAATATTGTTTTATATTTGGATTTTATAAAGAAAGAAACAAATTGTAAACACTATTATTTAAAAAAAATCCTTATTAAATTTTTTTGCAATGTTTTTGGGTTTAAAATCATTATATTAATCAAACAATTATTACCACAATCAGATCAATTACATAATTAATTTTTGTATACTGTGGCTGTTTGTGTAATTAAATAATTAACAATGAAATTCTTTAATAGAACAATATAATAAGGATTGCCAATGAACAAATAGTAAAGTATTGTTTAACATATTAATAAATAAGCAACCAGGAAGGCATAATTATAACATATCAAATATAAATATTGCTAATTTGTTTTGTGCAAAAGGAAGTTGTTTTTGTAATTTCTTATCAACATTTTTAAGTCATAGATACTAAAGATAATAACTTTTATTAGCAACAGTATGTAAATGTAATGACATTAAAATATTCATAATCAAATAGCTTGTTGGGATGATTCATTCATATTTTTTGTTGTTTTTAGATTAATTACTATGTTTTTAATTTAAGTTATTTTTAACCATGTTTTTTACAAAACTTAAAAAGTGAATGAGTGATACAAATAGTTTTTATTTCTTCGATTTATAATATCAGAACTTAATTATAGCTTTTTAAAATGATATGTTTTGTGTATTCATTGCTGTATACAATTTTTTTAGTTAACATTTTCATTTTAAAATCTCTTATTTAAATTTTTATTCATAAGTTTTGAAATTGATTAAAATTGTTTTAATAGTGTGCTCAAAAACTTGATTATATTTTAAAGTTTAAGTTAATCATGAGGTGTTTTTCTAACCTTTTATGTTTTTTTTTCTATTAGATCACTCCAAATTTGGAGGTAGCTAATAAAAACACAGCTAAAATTTATTATCAATATTAGCTCTTAATAATTTTGATAAAATTCTACTAATGTTATCTCCTAAGGACCCAAAAAAACATTATAACTGTTAAACAATCTATAGAGCTGTTGTAAAATGAGTAAATCCTCGCAATAGGTTTCACTGATTTCTTTCAAAATGACTCGAATGAGTGTAGTAAAACAATATTTATGATTCTTGAATACAAAATATGAAAACTAATTATTGAGAGTTAATATTATAAACTTGATTTCAATAAAAAATTATGTACACGTAAGACGTGTGAAGCTTAGGTTTTTTTAAAATTCATTTGAAAAATTGAAATATAAAGTTTATTTGGGGGGGGGGGGCTTTTATATAATTATACCTTATCTCATTCCTTTTATAAGGAATACATTGGGGAAATATAAGTTAGAAAATTTACAATTTTTTTCTTTCAAGACATTTAGGAATACCTATAGCAAAGAATATATATATATTTTTTTGTTTTTTTCTTCTTTATTTTATACACAAATAATGACAAATGTATAAATAAATCAAATTAACAATATGACCAGTAATTTACTTCTTTCTGACAATGTTCACGTACATTTTTCCTTTAGTACACCCTTGCTTTTGTAACATGTAATGTGCACCTGCTTCATTAGTCATAATAAACAATATTTAGATTACTCCTTTTTTATCACCATTGTTTATAAATTGGCCAGCAAAATGTTGATAATGTTTATGGAAGGTCATACAATTTTGCTTTTAGTAATTATGATTAGTTTTTTTATTAATTAAAAAATTTACTTCTGTTTTTGTTCTTATCAGTATTGTTGATATTTGCCTTATCTTTTAGCTGACAAAGTGAATAAAAAGGCAGAAAACATCAATGAAAGGAGAAACAGCAACAGAGATCGAGCTTTGCAAGAAATGGAGAAACTCAAGGATCAGTTACAATTACACCAATTCCTACAGGTGAATAAGTTAAACTGGTGTTTACTTTATTTGTTAGGTAAGAAATGAACAATATTTAACAGCATTGTCTTAATGTTGAAGGACTGTGAAGAGCTCAGTGAATGGGTACAAGAGAAGAATATCACAGCACAGGATGAAACATATCGTAGTGCCAAGACTGTACATAGCAAATGGACAAGACATCAAGCTTTCGAAGCTGAGATTGCATCTAATAAGGATAGACTCATCAGAGTGAAACAGGTAATTATAGAAACATTAATTTTAATGTATTTTTCATATAGTTGTTTATGTTTTTGTAAATAGAAGTTTATGAAAACTGAAATCCACATTTATCTTATTATATTTTTATCCTAAGTATTGTTTGAGAGCTACAAGAGATTTGTCAAGTTTAAAAACTTCTTATGTACATACTTAACCCTCACATAATTTGGTGACAAAAAAAGAGTCTGGCTGAAGCCATTTGACCTTTTTAATACTTATGAAAATCTGGTTGGGAAATATTTTTTGTTGTCACAAAAAATGTATATTAAAAATTCAAATAGATTTATGGGTTACAAAGAGGTGAAGCAAAATGCTCACAAAATTTTAAGTAAACACTAATTTGTAATCAGATCCTAGCCAGTTCACTAATTCAGCAGGTCTGCCTTGGTTCTTTTTCAACTATGAAAAACATGTGCATATACTTTTTTAAGACTATGAAAAAAGTCTGCCAACCAGATTTAGAGGGTTTTAAAGAGGTCAAACAATATATGCACTCACAAAATTTGAAACGGACACTAATTTGTCTTCAGATCCTTGTCAGTGCTGCAGTTCCACAGGTTTGCTTTCTCTTCATTGGATTTTCACACGATGATTACACAATGTATACAAAAAATCTGAACTTGACACTAATTTGTCAGTTGACACTGCTCAGTTTTTTGATTTAGTGTACCTTCCTCCTTGACCGGGAAAAATGCTTAACGAAGTTTCAAGTTCTAGAGTATAGCAAGTGTTAGCCGGACACCAATTTGATATGTTTAAGAATATCATTTTAAAAATTTAAAAAGTGATGGAAGCAACCACTCTTATAAGATAAAAGTATTTTGCCATCCTTTAATATAGTGACTAACAATGTTTCAGCTTGACACTTTTTTGTCACAAAAAAATGACATTATCTCTAACTATTATTTAGGATACAGTTCAAATAAATAGACCTACAATAATTATAAAATGCAATAAATACTCATAGTTATTTACGAATTCATCTTTGTCTTTTTAAAATTGCATTAATAGAATACAATGATTTTTTCAAAGGTATGATTTTAACATGATTACAAATGAAATAACGTTGTTTTCTAACGTTTTCTGACCTTATAAATTGCAATTCTTGATCCTCTTATTAACCTGGTCTCTCTTCCAACAGTTTAAATTTAAGAAAGTCAAGCTAAAAATTGTATCTTTCTTGTCTTGTAGGATTGATTGTCCATACAGTCTTTAAGATGTGATTTATTTCCATTAATATGCTTTAATGTTTTAAAAATATAAATGTTAAGAAAGTCATTGATCGTCATAATATTTGCTTGGTATAGGTTCTTTTTAATTCAGCCATACAACTGAGTTCTTTAATATAATTAAACTTGTTTAGTTGCATTTCCCCAAATTGGTAATGTACACCAAAACACTGATTAAAAAATTGCAAAATACAACTTTATGTTACAAATCATGTAAGCCCAAAGAGAAAATTCTGACCTTTCTTAGTTTTATTTTATTTACTATTTACATGCCCCTACCATATCAACCAACTATCAATCCCAACTCCAAGAAACTGAACAGAATTTACTATAGATAATCCCTTACCATTCTTAAAAAAAAAAGTATCTCCAAACAGTTAAATCTATGATGAAGTTGAATAAAATTAATGTTTGTTGGGTTTATTATGAGTTCCAAACTGGGAAATACTGAATAACTTCATAAATTAATTTATTTGTTCCACTAGAAAGTTAAATTTAATCCCTATCAAAAATTCTCAAAACTCCCAAAACCTGAGTATCCTCCTGTACACAACTTAGAAGGTAATTTATTATATAGATATACACATTTCTTATCAAACTATCTCTGTTACTCTATAAAATATATTGATTTATTAGAATATTTTTGATCCTGATTTATTTTTATACAACAAATAATTTTTCACTATATTTGATCCATACTATGATCATTGTAAAACAATGGTAAGTTTTTAATGAGTTTGTTTTTTTATCAGAGTGGTGAGGAATTAATGAAAGAAAAACCAGAGTTAGCCGAACTGATCCAACCAAAGATAGCCGAACTGAAACAACAATTTGATGACTTAGAGCGAACGACTAAAGATAAAGGTGAACGCCTATTTGATGCTAATAGAGAAGTGCTCATTCACCAGACTTGTGATGATATTGACTCATGGATGAATGATCTTGAGAAACAGATTGAGTCCGAAGATACTGGTTCTGATTTGGCTTCCGTTAATATTCTCATGCAGAAACAACAGGTAATTTATATAACACTGATTCCTTCAAGGTCTTTCATTAGCATAAGTTTCAAATTTTCATAAACTTGCTGTAAACATTTGAATAACACATGAAACATTTCATTATGTTTTATTTATTCAAAGATCATACTTTAGTCTTACACAGAAACAATAATATAAATTAAATTATATTTTGAAAGTATGTTAACATTTGTTTAAAAAGCAGGGATATTACACTTTTAATAAACTTTCAAGTCAGTTATATAAAAACAAAGAAAAAGAAAAGAAAAGCAAATGAAAATTATTTACAGATATGTAAAAAAAAAGATATCTAACTAAAAATAAAAACTATTAACAAATTATGTGTCAGTTTATCAAAATGGTATTATTTGACATATATTTATATTACATTTCACGCATTGTCAAACAGTTAGTTTTAAAAAGACCTTCCTTTATTTGTGACTTGTCTTACATACGGCATAGTTTTTTCTGGATTGATAATTTTAAATAAGTAAGTTTTGTATTCGTGTAAACTGTGTCATTTTTCAAAAGCATCAATTTATCACATAGATAAAATGAAGCAATGAAAAGAAACATATAATTTGTCCACCTTCAAATCCTGGGTGACCAAAAGTGGCAAAACTTAATATTCATTCAAATATTGTTTACTGTTCCAGGACTTTTTGGACACAGTACATTGTTGTCGCTGTCAGGATTTTAAAATGTAAATTATATATTCAGATTGATATCAATCAAGTGATCCATATACTCCTTTCCTGCTAAAATGCACAGCTAGTGATAGCTAAATGTAAATGAATGCGTATGAAATAAAGCCCTTGTACAAGTGTTGTGTGAAATACAATACCATGAACCTACAGTAAAATGAATTTAAATAATTGATTCTTAAATTAGAATTTAAAATATTGTAGGAATTGTATTTTGAAAATAAAATTGAAACTTTATTGAATATGATATTGGCGATAATATAATGTATGGAATACAATCGTTCGATGTCGGTACATAATGTCTTGGTTATATTATTATAATACATTGTTTTTTATTTTTAAATGTTAGTAAATCTTTAGTGTTGATCATTTGATAAGTATAATTAGATCTTTTTTAAAAGTGTATTTTGAGAGAGTGAAAAAAATAATTTGCAGATATATAATAATATATAAATTTAACTCCAGATGATTGAGACCCAGATGGCAGTGAAGGCAAAACAGGTAACAGAATTAGAAACACAAGCTGAATACTTGCAGAGGACAGTTCCAGAGAAAATGGAAGACATCAAAGCGAAGAAAAAGGTCGTAGAAGAAAGGTTCGAACAGCTCAAAGCCCCTCTTGTACAACGCCAGCGTCAACTCGAAAAGAAGAAAGAAGCCTTCCAGGTAAATGCACTGTCAAGTTAAATTATCAATCTTCTTAATATTTTGAATCTAAATTTTTTTAATTAATTTATTTTTTAAATTAATTAATAAATTTATTTTTTAAATTTAAACTAATGTTTTATTATTTTTTTCCAGTTCCGAAGAGATGTTGAGGATGAGAAACTATGGATTGCGGAGAAAATGCCATTAGCCTCATCCCCCGAATATGGAAACAGCCTTTTCAATGTACATACACTTAAAAAGAAGAATCAAGTAAGTTTTAATCACAGTATTTTAATTTTTTTTACAGTTGGAATATATTTTTTGAATTTTAAGAAATATATAAATTCATGAAGTCATAGAATACAATATATATTTATTTATATTTATTTATTTATATTTTATATTGATTTATTTACTATATTTTAGTCAAGAAATCTAATTTTAATCATAAATAGTTCTTTACAAATGAGTTATTTATAGTTTTTATAATTACTGAATGTTACATTTGCTTTATTTCTGTATCAAAACGTAATACCTATACTCAACTTAGTGTTTATGTTGTAGCCAAATTTCAAATAAAACACATGAAACTTGTTTTACATAATTTAATATTTTAATTTTAATTTATTATTATTATTTAATAGCTAAGCTATACCATTACAATTAATCATATATTTAATGTTAATTGTCTAAAGGGAGTATACATATTTGAGTTTAAGCATCTTGGAAATAAAATCTCCAAGATAGGTTCTTGGCACCAATTCTTTATTATGTTTGAATTAAATTGCAGAGCGGAATCATATATTATAGTTTTTTATATGTGTAGCATATAAGTTTTAAAAGAAGTTTTTGTGAAACGCAAGACCAATTTAGTAGTTTACATTAAACTATGGATTGACTTCTGTGGTTTCCTTTGATTTACAAAGTAATGCTACAGGATCTGAATACATATCAATATGGTTTATAATACTATGTTTTTAATTCATCATTACAAAGGGTAAACTATTTAATTTGTGTACAAATACATTTTTTAAAGTTACAACTATATAAATCACTTATAAGGTTAAGATGCAGTTATTAAACAGGTGTGATTGACAGATTGTAGGCTATCATATACTTTGCAACAATGTATGAATCGTTTTTAGACTATTTCATCATTTACATTTTAATTTTTTAAATTTGTTTTAGTCCTTGGCCACAGAAATTGACAATCATGAACCTCGCATCCATTCTGTTTGTAACAATGGGCAGAAATTAATTGACGAAGGTCACGAAGATTCTCCTCAGTTTACAGATCTCATTGATAACCTTCTGCAGAGGTGGCAGCAACTTAAAGATGCTGTGGACCATAGAAGAAGTCAGTTGGATCAGTCCGAGAGAGCTCAACAGGTAATTCTTTTTTGTTTGATTATTTAACAGTACAGTACTACCTCGTTTATCCGGACCTCGTTTAACCGGATGTACGGATTATCTGGATCGATCCGGAACGAAAAATAAAAAAATTACTGTTGATAAAAAAGTGATTTCCTGATCACTACAGTGTTGCCTTGAGGTAGTAGGGCGGGTTGTTGTTGTGCTGGGAAGAGAAAGTGGAGGAGCAATGATCTCCGCACCACCATCCCCCTACCCCGCCGCTACAGTGACCAGTGACATTGTCTATTGTCTACGCCGGCGGGTAGTCTGTCACGTACAGTAGAATCTCTGTTAACCGGCCTCGGATTAACCGGTCCTCGGATTAACCGGTCCTCGGATTAACCGGCCTATATCGCGTAGTGTACTGGTTAGATGAGAGTTTCCGAAAATAAATTGTAATTGAAACACCAAAGCGGCGGCGACATCAATCGACTTTGTCGATAGCGGTATCCCATTGTCGGCGGCGGAAAAACACCTCGGCACCAAAGCGGCGGCGATATCAAACGACTTCGTCGATAGCGGTATCCCATTGTCGGCGGCATAAAAACACCGCGGCATTGCCACCCGTCGGTATAGCAGACATACACCCACAAAAACGTTTGATGGGCCGCTTTTTTTCCACGAATCATTTTAGTATACAATATGGAAAATATAACATTTCTTTTCAGTTTTCGGAAGCGTGTGTTGGTTTCGTTTGAGACGCGGTTAAATGTGTCAAAAGACTTGACAAAGGGGAATCTGTAAAAAAGCTTTGTAGTGTTTAATTTTTTCATGTTTGATGTATAATATACATAACATAATATATACGATACATTTATGTACAATAAAATGAGTTGCAATAACATCTTAATTGCATAATTCTTAGTGCTACCTGATTAAATAAGCTTTCATTGAACGAAAACCGATTTTTCACGGGAACCTCGGATTAACCGGCCAAACGGGCAACCGGCCCGGGTGTCAGTCGCGACTAGACCGCTTAAGAGGGATTCTACTGTACTAGCAACCGGAATACATCATTACCATATCGTGCTGTGCAGTGTTTAGTTTCTTTACATTTTTGAACGGATACTGTTAATAGTATTATATTCGTGTGTTAGCGTTTGTGCGTGGAAATGGCGACGAAATGAAAACGTAATGTGCTTACAATGGCCCAAAAGTTAGACGCATTGAATCGTATAGACAGGGGCGAATCTTTAAATAAACTTGCTGCAGAACTCGGCGTAGGGACATCAACTGTGTCAGATTGGGAAAAAAAAATCGTAAAAATATTGAAGACTTTTGCTTCAAAATGATCGCTAAAGACAGTTTAGAGGGTTGAGGAACTATAAAAAATGCAAAAAATGAATCGTTGGACGAGGCATTATTTATGTGGTTTAGTGCTCATCGAGAACGTGGTGTTCCGATTTATGAACCGATTTTGGCTGAAAAAGCGGTAAGCCAAAACAAAAAATTACCAAATCCTGATCCAAATTTTACAGCTAGCCAGGGATGGCTAGAGCGGTTCAAAAATTGGCATGGCATAAGACAATTATCTGTGACTGGTGAAGAAAGCCTGTCTAGTGATCAGATGGCAAGTGAAAAGTTTCGGAAACTTTTCAACGAATTATTTCGTCTGAAAAACTTTCTCCTGACCAGATATACAATGCTGATGAAACAAGAATGTGTTACCGTATTTTACCGAGCAAAACCACAGCTTGTAAAACTGATGAGGCAGCCAAGGGCTACAAAAAGAACAAGGATCGCCTAACTGCTATGGTTTGTAGTAATGCTTCTGGAAACCACAAAATTCCCAGGTAGTGATAATTGGCAAGGCAAAAAATCCTCGAGCACTTAAAAATGTAAATCGTGCATCCTTGCCTGTGGTTTATCTAAATCAAAAAAAGTGCGTGGATGGACAGCTTTATTTTTAAAAAGTGGTTCTTTGAAAATTTCGTCCCAGATGTGAAAAAATTTCTCAAAGAAAAAAAGATTTAGTTACTTGACAATGCGCCATCTTATCCTGCAGAAGAAGATCTCATCAGTGGGGATATTAAAGTTCAATTTCTCCCCCCAAATGTGACTCCAATTTTGCAACCTATGGATCAGGGTGTGTTGGAAAGTATCAAGCGTGTTTATCGCAGAGTACTTTTAAGCAAATTAATTGAAGAAGAAGGCGAACAAAGCGTGATTGATTTGTTAAAATCTGTAAATGTCAAAGACGTGATTTACATGATTGCAAACGCTTGGGATCATGTTCCAAAAAGTGCTCTACAAAAGTCTTGGAAAAAATTGTGGCCAAATATATGCAATATAATTGAAGAAATGAATCCTACCACTCCAACAAATAAGTGAATCAAATGAAACACTGCAATTGTTAGGCATGTTTGCAAGCAAGAATTGACGGTTGTTCCGATGTTGATATGAATGACGTCAATGATTGGTTGACAGACAACAACGAAGGAGGTTTTGGAGTCATGACAGATGAAGAGATAATTGTAGCGTGTACATCTACGGAGGGAGCAGATGACAGCGAGAGCGAGGAAGAGGGAGACAGTGCATGGTCGGAGATGACACACGTGGACGCGATTACACAGCTGGACAACATCATGGCGTACTTGGAGCAACAGCAGGATACAACGTCAGCTGAACTAATGATGGTGAAACGTTTACGTGATTGTGCCGCATTGAAACGTCACACCAAATTGAAACAGAGGAAGATAAATGACTTTTTGTAAATACAGTACAACTAAACCCTGTGTAAATTAAAAGCATGTTTGAATATTTCAGGTGTGTAATATTTCAGATGCGTAAATAAAATGTTTTTCGTGATTTACAGTATTGTGTAAATTGAATGACTGTGTAAATATTATGTTTTTTCAAGACCAAAAGGAAATTATAAATGGTAAGTTATCATTTTATATTTTGTTTTATTTATCTTTCTATAATTCCGGATTATCTGGATTTTTGATTAACCGGATCACTTCCGGTCCCAATTAGTCCGGATAAACGAGGTTGTACTGTATTTCATTTTTGCGATTATACTGCATAAGATTTAAATTTTGTGGTAATTACAAGATTGATATTTTGCTTGTAATTATTGCAGAAACATCTTACAAATATGACTTCGTTCAGTATAACTCTTTATTTTTAATTATCAAACAAAATGTTTTGTACAAAGAATAAGACATATTATAATATATCACACAATTGGTTTTACTTGTAGGCAGGTTTTTGTATGTTGTCAATATACTTAGTTTCTAAAATTATGTTTTTATCATTTTCATGAAAAATAATCTTTATTATAATTGAGTCATAGAAGAGAGAGCAAGGTTTATTCAATAAGTCACTGTTCAAATAGTTTTCTATTTAATTGTCGTTTAGTAAATTATTATGTTTTTTTCATTATGACACTAATCAATTTTTTTTATCACAGTATTTCTTCGATGCAAACGAAGCGGAGAGCTGGATGAGCGAACAAGAGTTGTATATGATGGTTGAGGATCGTGGAAAGGATGAGATCTCTGCACAGAACTTGATGAAGAAACATGAATCTCTTGAATTAGCTGTAGAAGATTATGCAGAGAATATCCGACAGTTGGGAGAAACTGCGAGACAGCTGACGAGCGAACACCATCCACACAGGTCAGTTTTGAAATCAAGATCTTTCTCTATTATTTATCTATCTCATTTTTTAATATTTTTTCTCATAGTTTTGTAAATGTAAGAAAATCAAAACCAAGATTTTGTCTTTTCTTATCGGAATTGCCCATTTTAATGTTTTCTGAAGCCCAACAGTAAATTTCTAACTTGTACCTATAAATAAATATTGACCTTGACTTGTGAGATAATATTAGATAGAATAAAACTTGAACACAAGATCTCACGAAAATTAAGTTTATTTAATCAGACCTGTTGTAACGACAAAGTTGCTATCCTCAGTGATACATGAGCTACAATAACTTAACTATAACAACTTATACCTAGTAATATAAGTACCTAAGAAGATCTGCAGTTTCTGTTTATTCAGATTACACATTTATAAAAATGTATGACAATATCTTGGCGAGGTTGTCGAGATGCTACACAATGTATATTATAGATTGACCTAAATTTAGGCACTAATCCTATCCTTCAAGTAATCTAGCTCCATTTTTAGCTCGTATGTATATTCGTGTGTTTGTTAGTAAATATTTTAAAGATTGCAATTTTTAAATATGCTAGGTTTTACGAATCCGTTAACCATAAAAATAGCTAAATAAATTTACAAAAGCCGGATATTTTCAAATTTTAAAAATAATTTTTCTTGGATAATTTTTACCTGTTCTTCCCATAATTTCCAACAATTGCTCATTTTGTGCAAATTTAAAGTTAGTATCCAATGATGACAAACAGTTTTCTATGAAAAAAATATGATAGTTGTTAAAAAAAATCAAAATTGTTAAAAACATAACCTCAAAATTATAAAGAAACTAATGTCACTATAATTTAAAATAGTCCTATTCGAAACAGTTGTTGGGTAGTTAATCCTTATCTGAAATAGCCTATAGTAACTATTTTGTTTAATTTGACACAAATTAAGTAAACGAAAGCACAAAGATTTCCAATTAGATTTGAATGGAATCCTGGAAGTGTTCTCTAAATAGAACCCTTTATGAGATTCTGAAGGAACTAAATGACCTTATAATTTAAAAAGAAGTACACAAACATCCAGAATCAAAATGGACCAGATAATTACTGAGAAAGATCTGCATTGTTTGAACTGACTCCCTATTGTGCAAGAGATGTAACAGTGAAATGGAAACAACTGAACATATCATTCTCAAAAGCCCTTTCAACAACAACAATAACAACCAAGTGAGAAAAAAACTGATAGAATGCCTCGACATCAAATCGAGAGCAAATGAAGATAATTTTAATGTACAATAAAATTATAGTAATAGTTATACTAAAATATATGAGGTGTATCGTCCTGTCAATGTTGAATAATGTTGTATACACATAACAAGAAATAAGATGAAATAAATGTTGATATTGGTAATTTAATGAATGTACACCATAATAAATTTGTTGTATTGTCTCTCGATATTTTATAAACTGAATATGTGTTTTTAGATTTTTATAATACAACACAGTAAAGATGTTTTGTCATTTAACAAAGGCAAATAAATTGATTCCAAATATTTACACAATATGGTATGTTTTTGTTTTAGTGATCTGATAGCTGTAAAACAGTCTCAAGTAGACAAATTGTATGCTGGGTTGAAAGACCTTGCAGGTGAGCGCAGAGCCAAATTAGATGAAGCATTGCAACTGTTTATGCTCAATAGAGAAGTTGATGATTTGGAACAATGGATTGCAGAAAGAGAAGTCATTGCTGGATCACATGAACTTGGTCAAGACTACGATCATGTAACGGTATGTTACCTAGCTTTCACTTTGTATTATTAAAAAATATTTCTTTTTAGTGACTTTTTTTATCTGATCAGATTTTTGTAAAAGCATAAAATAAATGCTTAACTTTATAACTCTTTCTATAAATAGTTTTTTCAGGAAAACATAAATAAATATAATATATAAGAATTGTTATATTTCTTTTCTTTTTGACTAAGTTTCTTCAGACATTTAAAGATAATATTATTTATTTACTCTCATTTAAGGTTTATAATTTCTTCCTTTACAAACTGTATTTACATAAATTAACTTACAAACTAATAAAATTAATAAAATAATAAACTTCTTGCTACATGTGTCCAATATCATCACGTACTGACGACATGATTCATCTTATTAATTTGACCCACCGTCATAAGCAGTTTCTTGTTGCTCAGTATAGTTTTTATTTGTCCTCTAGCTGCAAGTTTCTTTTACTCAGAAGTAACAATAATAACTTCCTGTGTTCTGTCATTATCTTTTCTGAGCTCACGGTCTGTTTTTATAGAAATAATGGAACATAATTATAATATATATACTATATCTTATAAAAAAACTGTAAAAACTTGTAAGTACAATACAATACATTTATTTGTCTCACAATATTTCACTAAAATACATAGGCAATGTCAAATTACGATAAGCATTTAAAAATTTAAAACAAAGACCATTAAAAAATTTCTCATGGTCCATTTCCTACACAAAATTCACTTATTTTATAAAAACAGTTTTTCTCAAAAACTTGTACGTCTTCTTTCTAAACAATCTATCATTCAGATTCTGAATTTCTTGAGGTACCTTATTCATCATCCTACTAGACATTATTATAGGACTCTCTTGGCTTCTGCACATCTTCTGTAACGCAACTCAACAAGATGGCTGGATCTGGTCTCATAATGATGAATATTGCTTTGTTGCTGTATTTTACATGTATTTTACTGATAGAGCACACAATAGAAAATAATCAAGGAAGGCAGTGTAAAATCCTTAACTCCTTAAAAATATTTCGACAGTGCTCCAGTCTGTTCACTCCAGCAATGTTCTTAATGGGTTTCTTTTGAGTTAAAGATTTTGTCAGCATGGCTGGAACGACCCCACACTATCAAACCATATGACAAGTGTGACTGAAAAATACCAAAATAGGCCTGTCGAATACTATCTTGGTCCAATTCTCCACACAAGTGTTTTAAAGCATAAATATTGCTACTATTTTTTTTTTCTTCCAGTTTTATTATATGCGGTTTTCAGTTGAGAGTTTTATCAAGTGTGAAGTCCAAAAATTTCGGCAGTTCTTCTATTGGCCCAAATTTTTCTTTTGTTCTGAAAAGTATACATATGGTTTTTTCCTCATTCAAAACCAATTCGTTAGCCATCAGCCAATCTTGGACTAAATTTAGGTTAACTCTTGCAGCTACCAATATCTGATCTCTGTTCGAATGTTGGTTGATGAGAGTGGTATCGTCCGCATACAGGACAATCTTCCCCTCTAAATTTGTACTCAGGTCATTAACCATTACTAAACATAGTAAGGGTCCAAGTACCGAGCTCTATTATTTTTCTATGACATATATAATAAATTAAAATATAGCAGCTTTTTTTCCCTCTTCTTCTTTCTTTCTTTCTTTCTTTTTTCTTCCCCCTTTAACAGACATACTGTCACAAAATAGATAAATTGTTGTAGTCTAATTTACTGATCAGGTGTCAGGTGGAAAATTCTATTTAAGTAGGATTTGGAATGATGAACTGTTACTGCTCTTTGTATTGAAATAATTAAAACATCTTTTCTTTGTGTGTGTAGTATATATTTAGTATGAAATTTGAAAAATCAATTAAACTATTTAACCATTTTTGAATAAAAATACTGATGAAGGCAACTCATACTTTGTCATACCGTACTATATTAAATATGGACCGTAGGAAATTTGTAGAAAAACCAAGAAGACAAGAAGTACTAAATTGTTTATAGTATAAGAACCAAAATTTTTCGTATAATTTCAATTATATTATAATGTACATTTGTTGATACGGGTATCAGATTATTATATCATATTCTATTTTTGCGAACGTACTATGGTGAAATATAATATCTTAGTAATATCAACATCTGTGAAAAAACTTTGAATTTCTAATCAAATCCTAGCGATTTGTTGAGAGAGTTGATAATACTTTGTATCTTAATTTAGAATCAATATGAATATGAATATCTCAAATGTTTTGTACCCGTTTTAACTTCTCACCATTAATTGTATACTTAAATAACTCTAACTGCAATCGCCTAGTTGGTACCATAAATTTGTATTTACTAACATTTAACACTCAACAATATAAAACAGATATGGGTATATTTTTTGAAATATATAATAATATAACTGTGTAACAACTTTATTCTGTTCAGGGAGGGAAATAAATAGGGTGAAAGTAGTAGGGAGGAGAGCAATCCTGCTCAATAATTGTGGTCACTCTCAAAATACCAAATTTACCTCAGATTTCAGATACAGGTAGTTTGGTTAAAATGTTTACAGTCAATAAATATGAAGTATGTGGTTATTTCTTTTGTTGTGTGTTTCAGTTATTATGGGAAAGATTCAAGGAATTTGCACGGGATACTGAAGCAACAGGTAGTGAACGAGTAGCATCTGTAAATGGAATTGCTGACCAGCTGATTGCTGCTGGACATAGTGATTCTGCTACAATTGCAGAATGGAAGGATGGCCTTAATGAAGCATGGCAAGATCTTTTGGAACTTATTGAAACCAGAACTCAGGTAAACACGCTGTCACTGGAAGTTTTATTCTTTTATTTTCATTTTTAATTCTAATTAAATTTTAGTTTTAAATTCTATACCTTTTCATTTAGTTTTAAAAAACTCATTAAATTAAATTAAATACATTATGTCCTTAAAGAAAAGAAGGATAATATCACTTTAAATGTCAAGCTTTGTAAAAATATGTGTATGTTTATGTTACGAAAAATGGTGTGGTCATTATTGTATAGGTGTGTCAAATTTATGAGTTCACCATGCCCATAGTATGTATTTATTGTATTATTGTTAGTATGTATTATTGTATACACGTGTCTGAAAGTCATATAAAAAGTTGAAAGTATGATTATATGCTGTGTTTTTCTATGAGTTATAATAAATAAAAATTTTAAAGTGTCTAGAAAAAGGCTATTTTTTGTTAATTATCTGAAATAAAACCAAATTATTTTGTCTAAAAACAAATCATATAGTTGTAAAAATGAAATTACAACTTTTCCAATTATATGAAAAACATAATTTTTATTTTTCTAAAATAAATTATGAAAATAACATGGGGCATTAGACACGTTTAGTAGTTGGTGTAGGTAAACATCTGCAGATTGGGCACTACATTGCATTTCACAAATTTTTATCACACCAATATATAAAACAAAATAATTACTGTCATAGAATGTTAAATATCTCAAATTTGGTACTAGTTGTTTCTATATAATTGGTAAAATTTAAACGTTTATGTGCTCAAACACAAGAAAAAGAAAATTACTTTTTGTTATGTTTACCAATTGGTTTTGTTTTGATCCCTCAGGGCTTCACTTATAGTTATTACAGGTGTAGCAATCCTGAGCTACCCTAAGGTGGATTTACATCTTTCTTCATCTAGTTCCAGATTATATCCTTCCTTTTCATCTTTCCTATCTTCATCTCTTGATATTAGAGTTAGGCTTAGATTTTTTATTTTATGATCTTTTATTTGTCAGGCATTGATGATCAAGATGGTTTTTAGCCTAAAAAGAAAAGTTGTTTATAGTGTAAGAGATAATTTTGCATCAAACTTTACTCTTAAAATTATTTTTTAATTATAATCTTATTATTGCAAAGTAGAAAATATTATATATTAATAGATATTGTCCCCATATTTACAAAAATATTTTATTTTTTATCAGATGTTGGTTGCATCAAGGGAGCTTCACAAGTTCTTCCACGATTGCAAGGATGTGCTTGGTAGAATATCTGAGAAACAGCATGCAATGTCAGATGAATTAGGCAGAGACGCTGGTTCAGTCAGTGCGTTACAACGTAAACACCAGAACTTCTTACAAGATTTACAAACACTTCACTCACAGGTTTCTATTGTTTTATCGTTTTATTTTGTTCTTATATTACAGTTTTGTAGGAAAAGGAGTGTGATTAAATTTTGTGTATATACAGACTAAAAGTCTCGATAAAATATATATTTTGAAAGTACATATAAAATCATTAAATTACATGGTCATGAGTTGTGTTGTGGTCTATAAATAAAATGGTCAAATATGTACATATTTGTAAGAAAACTAAATTGAATCGGGAAATGAAGTTTGATGATTTAAGAACTTTTCTAAGTCATGGTTTAACCAGAATTTTGTACTGTTTGTATATTTCGAGTCAGATGTAAGCTTAAAAAAATTTTCTGTTTTATTTCCACATACATACATATATATATATATATACCATGTGTCCTAAAAGTCCCCCCCTATTATTTTTTTTATTTATGGAAATAGACAGATTTGCTTTGGGGAAAGTTTAGATAACCAAAGGAGGAGTTTTTTGAAGTATCAAAATTTCAACCCTTACCCCCAAAATGGCGTAATTTGGAGTAAGTGAAGAATTTTAAATAGCAACCCCTATTGAGTGATACCTCATTTTAAAGGTCTTTTAAAAATAAGAATAATGGCGCAAACTAGAGGTCTCTAAGTTCATCCTACCCAACATAGCACCCAATCGAATTGTGAATTTTACGTTAATAATTATACCGGAAATGTTACGAAATGTATAACAAGCTTTTGAGTCCAGAATTTATTTCTGTCACGAAGTAAATGGTAGCCATTTTGAGAACTTAATCTGAGCTAAAAAAACAAGGTAAGGCTTTTACCATCATTTTACCAATATAGAGCAATTTGTAATGTAAAAAAAAAAAAAAAACCAGAGTTTGTTGGTTAAGGGTTGATAAATTTGATACTTCAAAAAACTCCTTTGGTTATCTAAACTTTCCCCAAAGCAAATCTGTCTATTTCCATTAATTAAAAAATAATAGGGGGGGGGGCTTTTGGGACACAAGCATATATATTTAGTATAGAGAAATTATTATAATAGAAAAATATAATCGATCTTGATTTATTGATAAGATATACTTCTTGAAACTTCCAGAGCACAAAAAAAGTAGTTTTTGCAATTATTCTGCATCTACTAATCTCCCAATTATGACAAGATTATGCATGCCTAGTATTATTTACAAATATTCCTTCTGGGAGAGGATATGTCTTAACTTTTTAAAACTATAAGTCAGGAACTGTAAGTTCAAAATATAAACTAAATAATAACACATATAACAGATTTCATTATTTTAATTAACTAGAACTCACATTGATCTATATAATTTTTACAGTTTTATACAGCTTGGCAGTCTAAATTTAATAATATTAAAGTTGAAGTAGGTAAATAGGAGGATAAAAATAAAGTACCAAAAAGAACATATTAGGAGTTCTATCATATCTGATATGAAATGCAAGTCTAGGATTATTTACAAAAATGGAATATTTCTGGATGGGTGTATGACATATCTTTTAAAAACCAAACGTCAGTAACTTTAAGACAAAACAAATTTTAAGTTAAAAATCTAAACAAATCGTGTTTAGATTTTGTATCTATAGGATACACAGGCTTATGTTGGAAAGTGGTCCTTGGTAGCTAGTAGTACACAAATAGAAAACACTAAAATTGTGAAATATTTAGTGTACTACTAGGTAATACCAAGGACTAGTTTCCAAGGTAAGCCTGTGTCTCCTATCCATACAAAATCTAAACATGTAGGCTATGTGCTCTATTGAACTCTAACCTAAAACTAAATAATCACATGTTATAACATAATCTGATTTTTAACTTTTTAAGTATATTATCAGGATTTATTAAAATGATGAATTCAATATTTAAACTGCTAATCTTTTACAAATTTTAGTAAGTTTTTTGTATGCTTTATACAATTTTTGTCTTCAAAAGACGATAATAATTTTAAAAGACCATCCAGATATTTTTTTCCTTAACAAATAAACGAATATGATCTTTTACTCTTATAGGTAACACAAATTGAAGAAGAATCTGCCAAATTACAAGCATCATATGCTGGAGACAAAGCTAAGGAAATTACGAATAGAGAAGCTGAAGTAAAAGGAGCCTGGGCTGCATTACAAGCAATGTGTGATGCTAGGAAACAAAAGTTGGCTGATACTGGTGATCTGTTCAAATTCTTCAATATGGTGCGAACCTTAATGCTCTGGATGGATGATGTTGTCAGACAGATGAGCACTTCTGAGAAACCTAGGTGTGTTGTAGATCACTAATTGGGGTTAATTAAACAATCTGTTGTAAAGAAGGGAATAATTGAGAGATGATTATGAAAGCATTATGTCAAAAATTCGGAAGTTTAATTAACTCAACATTATCATATTTCCACCTCCAAATAAGAGGACATTTTACACATACCTTTTTAGCCATGAAAAAGAGGACACTATATTTTATCAAGGGTCTTTATGATTGAGAAACTAATTTTATTAAAATCATTCCAACATTTTTTATTTAATTACAACTAAAATGTTGTCTTTATTTTAAACTGAATATTTATTATTTATATAATCTGTAAATAATTTACTTTAGTTAAAATATAATATATTGATTAGGGAAACCCTCCTTAGCTCAATTCGTAGTTTTCAGATTATCTAATCCCCTTTTCACTTGTTTTTCATTATTTTAAAGAAAATCATAAAACATTTCCACTTCAGGACTTTAAAATTGTGCTGCACCAAAAAATTCGTTGCATAGATATATTATGGAATTAGTTCCTATCCTTACTGGCTTTGGATTAGTGAAAATATACATTCTCATTCTACAGTTGCAATGTATGCAAGACTTGACAGGTGGAAGTGACCACTGTTAAGCCATTGGAAATATCATTAGGCTTACAAAGTTGACTACAACTTTCGGAGAGTTGTTCTGGGAAAGTCATGGTTTAAAAATATCAAATGTCTAGAAATCTGTCTCACACAATATACAGTTAGTTACAGTGTATGTTTGTCAACTAATCCTTTTGAATCTTATCTTATTCACCTATCATGATTTCGGACATACGTTCATCCTCAGGGTACAGACATTTCACAAACACAAATGCATAGTCACAACACAAAACATATTTCACTCCACGTGGAGATCGTGAGAAAATATAATCGTACGGATGGTCGTATGACCGAAATCACGATAGGTGAATTAGGTGAGATTCAAAAGGATTAGTTGACGTATCACCATTGTAACTAAAATTTCACTAATCCCTGAGCAGAAATGGAATTAAAAAAGTACAGTTGTTAGTACAAAATTAAAATGTAAACTATAGCAAAAATCAACAATACTGTTGGAATATAAACCTTGATTCATTACACCTGAATTCATCAAGTGACCATTTTAACCAATTGTAATAAAGAAATATTTAAATCTTATGTAGAGAGGAGAGAGGGAAATATGGGGAGCTAATTCATTCAGGACCAGATAACCAAATTATAATAACTAATAACAAAAATTTTAGTTTTCAATTTTTTTAAAATAAATATAGAGGAGTTATTTCTTTTGTGGTTTTAAGGTGAAAAAGCATTGCATCATTGCCTTTACAAAATTGGGCAAAAGTCGCTCCACATTAATAACATACAAATAAAAAAATAACATAAAATTTAACTACGACATCATGTTACAGGGCTGTAAAGAGGCCCTGCAACAAGTTAACAATAATAAACTATGATAAATACAATTAAAAACAAATATTACAGGTCTGTAACGAGTATAACAAGTATAAAATTTAAAAAAAATAATAGGACAACTAAACATTATATTACAGAGCTGTAAAATTACTCTACAATAATTGACGAAATTTTTTTTAACTTTATCAAAACATTTTCAGGTGATACAAAAAGGGGCAATACCTGATCAAGGATTTGAGCAATTTCACCAACATCTTTTGAATAGAATTTGCTAGGACAAATGTCCTATGCACATCTCTCAAAGCAATACAGTTCAAAAAGCTTTTGGCTAATCGAGAGTACACCTTGACAAAATGGGTATTGTGGTGGTTTCCTGTGTTCCATCAGAATGACCGACAGTGATGATGGAATGACCGATACGAACACAGGTAATCACCACTTCTTTTCAACAACTGGCACATATGGATGTATTCCACGGACGGACAGAATCATTTACTTCCCTCAGCTTATCGTACTCTACATTATTCCCATTGCCTGTGCAAAATGATTTTAACAGTCTATAGAAAGCCAAAAGCCTAACATGCTGTGTGACTGGGGGTATCTGACTTGTAGCTTCCTTTGCTGCTTCGTCAGCTTTTGTGTTTCCCGTAATTACCCAATGCCCAAGTACCCAGGAAAATGACACTCCACAACACCCTGTAGCTGAAGTCTATGTATGGATCACAGAATATCTTCAACCAAGGCATTCTTAGAATACATATCCTGGAGAGACTGTATGCAAATTTGGAATTGGTACACAAAAGACAGTGATGGAAACCAGATGGACCGTTCATAGTAATGGCCTGTAATGAAACTGGACTCGAACCAGGGTAGAATTGTGAACTGAATCATGCTTTCTAATTGCTGATGGTCTTGCGGATGAGTAAACTATTGAGCTATAATCAATATGTGATTGAACAGTAGCATGGTAAAATCATAACATACAAATCCTATTTGCTCCCCTCCGAGAACACATAACATGTCAAGTGTGTTATTACACCGTGTTTTCAGATCAGATATATGTGGAATGCAAGAAAGTCTATGATCAAATAATAGGGCTAAAAATTTAACAGTCACAGTAGTTTGAATTTGTGTTCCATTAAGATGTAGTAAAGGATGATGGTTCAGTCTTCGGCAACTAAAAGGAATACATTGCATTTTGGAAGCAGAGAAGTTAAATCCTGTCAAACTTGACCAAGATGGCAATTTATTTCTAAGAAGTTGAAGGGCTCTTTCGACAGTTTCCATTCCTCGAGTAGCCACATATATAGCAAAATCATCAACAAATAGAAACAGCACGGACAGAGTACTGCATGTTAGTGGTAATGCTGTTGATTGCCACAGCAAACAGGGTCATGCTCAGCATATTACTCTGAGGGACACCATTCTATAAATGATAATGATCTGACAACTTAGTTTCAACACACATTCTAAAATACAGTGGAACTTGGATAATTCAAACCTCAAGGGACCAGTAAAAAAATTCGAATTATCCAAAAATTCGAATTTATGAAGTTCTTTCAAAAGGGTAAGAAAATACTCAAACTTTAAGTTTTCACAAAAAGACTTTTATTAAAAATAATTTTATATACATTTTTAACAACTTAACTGCTTATATTATGTAAAACCTTTACATAATGGTATCCATTCAACAAAGCACGTTAACAGACATAATACAGTAGAGTAACTTTCTAGTGAATAACCTCAAAAGTTTAAAATGATAAAATAAAACTAACATGTACAAATTCATATATTTAACTAGCAATCTAGTAAGTCTCAGAGAAATTGTATCTACTGCTTTTCAAAAAAAAGTTGAGATTTTTCCTTGTTTCCTACAATTAAGTCTCTCGGCCATCACAAAGGAATCTAACAAACTTAAGGAACGGAAAACAGCACCACATCATTTCGACTTTAAAAAAAAGCCTGAGTTCTTTTATGTGGTTCGTTGCTTTGGCTGCACTCGGAACAGTTTTTTTGAGAATGTCCTCCATGGGTTTATCGCCAGATGCTTCATCACCATTTTGTTTTTCGGAGTTCAGTACATTGGTGACGTTTTCATTCACATTTACGAAGTCCTCGAACGTGATGGCAGGATTGTTGATGACATCATCCTAGCTGTCAACTGAAGGCATAGTTTCCGCTGCAGTTTCGATGGAACTTTCTTCATCATTTTCCTTTTTTACGAACCCGGCATTTCTGAAACAGTTGTTTATTGTTTCCGGCATCACTTGGTCCCAAGCTTGTTTACACATTCAGGATGCTTGAAGAATGTCAAGCTTCATTTTGAGAGAGTTGTATTCTCTAAAGGATATTCTCAACTAGCAAACGCCTATAAAATAGTTTGAGATTTTTTATTATTCCCTGATCCATAAGGCTGGATGACGGAGGTCATATTGGCAGGGAAAAAAAATCACTTTTACATTTTCCATCAGAGGTATGGTGTTGTGAGCAGTACAGTTGTCAATGAAAAGGATGACTTGTCGTTTTTCTTTTTTAAACTTTTTATCCAGTTTCAAGAGCCAATTCTCAATAAGAATTCCAGTCATCCACCCCCTTGGGCTGTTAACATAATCCACGGGTTTCGATTTTACATTTTTGAAGCATCGTAGATTAACTGACATGCCGATCATCAGCAAAGGGAGCTTTTCCGTTCCGTCCATGTTTGCACCCACTAGCAGCGTAAGTCTTTCTTTGCTCAGCTTTTCCTCCGTGACACTTCTCGTCTTTAAATGCGAGCGTTCTATCCGGTGTGCATTAATGCATTAAAAAAATAAGGCCCGTCTCGTCAACATTGAAGATGTCCTTGGGTTACTGTCCTGGATCATTTCCTCTAAATCCTTCTTCCATTGATTAGATTCTTGCTGGTTAACGACCCCGCTTTCACCACAGACGAATTTGAACAAAATTTTATTTCGTTTCTTGAAGCCATCTAGCCACCCAGTGCTAGCTTTAAAATTTGATTTGCTTAAATCTGCAGCAAACTGTTCAGCTTTGCTTCTTACGAGTAGACCACTGACAGGATTCTTCTTATCCCTCGTTTGTTTAAACCATTTCAAAACGCACTGGTGCACGTCAGGATTTTCCGGCTCCCTCATCCTTTCCTGGCCTTTGACACTCATTTCACAACCGAGAATTTTGTCTTTATTTTTTAGGAACGTTTACAACTTGTTGGGAGGAATCTTGAAAGCCTTTGCAATTTCAGATTTTTCCTTGATTCCCTTTTTTACCTCTCTAAGTGCCGCTATTTTCTCCGCTAAAGTCAAAGTTTTGTACATAATCTGAAGCTTTGATGACGACATCTATGCATACACTTTAAAATGCAGTCGAAACCGAACTTAGACCATAGGTCCAAAAAATCACTCACAATAGTGTACCACACAACGACAGCACGCATTACCAGACAAGTGTAAGGGATGACACTGTTATGAGCTATGAGAAGTGGAGCGTTGCAAAACAATAGAAGGGTGGAAGGGGTTATGAAATGACCTTGAAAGGAGCGCCGGCCGCAGACGTGAGTTACGTAGGCCAAACAGTTGAGTAGGGTGGGGGGCAGGAGTGGGTGCAACGACCTTGAGGCTATATCTCGTGTTAAAGGGCTGGTGAGGGATTTTGACCACATACCAACGTCGTTTTTCGGAATTCCTAGCCCGACAGTTTGACTTTCGATCAGCTTTTTTCGCATAGAAACTTCGAATTATTCAAAATATAATTCGAATTAACCACAATTTTTTAGTATTGATTGTACATGAAATGCTAGGGACCAGGAGAAAAATTCGAATTAAAGAAGATTTTGAATTATAGAAGTTCGAATTAGCCACGTTCCTCTGTTTTTTTATAAAATCAAGAATATTACAGGTTATACTCCATAATTTATTAACTATTCAGAATTCCTCTTCGTCATGCCATATTATAGGTTACAGTTGTTGTTAAAATATAGTTGCTATCTTTCATAAAAATGTTGGCTTTCTTAGGTATCATATAGATCCAATAGCAGCTAACTATTTTAAGGTTAGACAACAACTACAGTATTCCTTTAAAATACATACATTTGAAAATTATGAAATATTATAATTTTCCCGTAAATTTTTTATATTATTTATTATATAATACTTACAAAATTAATGTCTTTTAGTTCTTTCAAATACTCAAAACTTTAAACACCACAACACTTTGAAATGATGTGTCTATTTACAGTTTTTAAATATGCTTTATATGAAAAATACATCTTTTGAAAAACACTTTATATATTTTAAATTACATCTTAAAAAAAAAGAAAAAAATTATATATTATTTAATTTTCACTTCATAACTCCATTACAAACATAAGATTAATTTTAGAGAGACTCTTTTTCCTTTCAAGACTTTCGGTTTTTATAAAGTTATACTTTTATTCTTATTATTTTAATGTTTATAATTTAGTTATCTATGCCTGAATGCCATCTCTAACAGATTTTCCCCTCTCTTCTCTCAGTTTTAGATTTTAATATTTCTTTATTCAAATTGGTTAAAATGGTCACAATGAATTTTATAATCAAGCTTTATATTCCAGCAGTATTGCTGTAACTTACATTTTACACTAAAACTGCACATTGTATATGACTGATTTCTAGACACTTGACATTTTTTAATGGTGACTGCTTGAAATAATTGTCTGGGAGGTACTATTATTATTGTACTATAAGCCTAATAATATTTCCAAAAGCTTACACCACGAAAATGTAAACCCAACTCTCTAACCACTTAATCAACAATAATACATGACAAGTGAACAACAGTGAAGTTTTCTTTTTCAATGTGTTATTTAACCTATTGTGGGCGGAATAAAACTCTGCCGCACGGCACCCAGCAGCCGGAGTTATTTCGCCAGCACTACACGCATCTTTGCGGGCGAAAGACGATGCGTTCACGTCCTTTTCACATATTGGTATTCTACCAAAGCTATATCTTTTTTTATAAATGTAAACAACTATAATGAGTAAAACTAAACTTTAAAACATCATCTTGGTCTGAAGGTTCAACCACTTGTAGCTCGTCAAAGCTTCGCACAACACTAGATTATGCACGATCAGACGGGGACAAACATGAACTAATAATAACTCATTCCCATCCAAAACGAAGGATCAGTATCTCTATCACTGTCACTACCACTTTCTAATAATAACCTATCAAGTTCCGATGAACGTAAGTTGTCACCCATCTCGTCAACAAAACATAACAGACCGGCACACTCATTCACAAAACGGCGGCAAACTGACATTACAATAAAAAGTAGGCTTCGCAAACAATATGTTGGATTTTTCTTGAAACACATCGTTAGGCATGCGCTCACAATCTATTGGACATAATTAAAAACACAAAACGCACAATCTAGCAGAGTTATCATGAATCACAACTGTTAGTTGACAACGCAGTTGAACGTGACATAGACATCTTTCGGAGTTTGGTCCACCTAACGTGAGGACGTGTACGTCACGTCTTTCGCCCGTAATGGGTTAAGGAAGCTGCTGAATTTCCAACTGAGTGCAACCTCAAAGCAGTGCTAAATAAAATAATATTTTCTACCAGATGTTTTTGTTTTATTTAATAATTTCTGTGTATATCTATGAGAAAGAGTAAATGTGAATTAAATTTTGCACCATTTATTTTAAATACTGGTTTTTAAATAGCCATTGTGTTTGTATACAGGGATGTAAGCGGAGTAGAACTGTTAATGAACAACCATCAGAGTTTAAAGGCGGAAATAGATACAAGAGAAGACAACTTTACAGCATGTATATCCCTTGGCAAAGAATTACTTTCAAGAAATCACTATGCATCTAATGAAGTAGGTTCACTTTGCCAATGTTGAATATATTTGTCTTTGTTTTTTATTCAGTTTTAGAATCTAATAAGTAAAACATTTTAATTACAGATTAAAGAAAAATTATTAAGTCTTAGTAATCAAAGGAATTCGTTA
This sequence comes from Aphrophora alni, assembly GCA_963513935.1. NCBI lineage: Eukaryota > Metazoa > Arthropoda > Insecta > Hemiptera > Aphrophoridae > Aphrophora > Aphrophora alni. Next base: position 755,070 of record OY740775.1, read on the forward strand.
CTCCATCGGTGGGAAGAACGTTGGGAAAATCTTCAACTCAGTAAGTTTTTGTTTATTCTTGATTGTTGAATATAATGTATTTTTTGTTTAGTTATTAGAAATAAATATATTTTAACTGATGTTAGTTGTTATCAGATATTAGATAATGATCATCATACATTAATTTGAAAATTTAATTTAAACTTGTCCATCTCAAAATTTATAATATATTGTTTATATATAATTACCTGCCAAGAAATTGTACATCATAAGTAGATTGTAATAAAAGTTGATTATTAATATAAGTAAATAAAACAGTTTGTGACCAGTTATATAAGAAATTTTGATTATCTTTGGATATCAGTTTATCTTTGCATTTTTTAGTGCTTCATATACAGTAGTTATCTGAATTGATTGGGACCAAGACTATTTCGGATACGATAAATTAATGCAACGTTAGCATTTGTAGCATACAATACAAAACAATACAGGAACAGATTTAGACCATGTAAATTAATTTCATTTATTAAAAAAGTCTTTTATATTTTTTTGTGTGTCTTGCATCATCTCTTAGCGGCTAGGCTGCACCAACACTGAAGCGACAGAAGATCATGCGCTGTGGTCTCGTCTTGTTGCTCAATAACGTGAGAGCAGCCTTTATTTTTTGTCATTTTTTGCATAATTTCATCATCTTCTACCTGAGAATTGGTAACCAAATCAGCAATAGAGCCATCTGTTAACTCAGATTGTAGCTCATGATATCATCAACAGGAAGTTGATTAGCAAGCTCTATAAGCTCAGTAACACCATTGTCTGATTCATTCCTCGGTGTCTCAATGTTTGGATTTTTAAAATCAAAAAATTTTCCCCAAGTTTTTTGTAGTAGTGTATATTTTACGTCATCCCAAGCCATAGCAGTCCAATAAACAACATCTTTAAAATTATAACTGCTTTGAGAGTTTCCATAACAGTCGTTCTTTCATCTAACTTTGCTATTAAAACTTGCAAGGAGTCTTTTATGATAATTCCTTGAATAAACGATGTGACATTTGGTGACAAAAATAAAGTTTTTATGTTATTGCTTGAAAGTTTATTAGGATGAGAGGAGGCATTGTCTAGTAATGAAATTGCTTTTCATGGAAGATTTCTGTTTTTGAGGAACGTCTCAACTAGAGGAACAAACTCCTTGTAAAACCAATCTTTAAAAATGTGTGAATACATCCATGCATTTTTCTGGTTATGTGAAAGGTTTTTACCTACATTACAAGGCTCTTGTGCTTTTAGATTTTCCTCTCAGTAAGGGTCATAGTTTGAGAGAACTGGAAGCATTGCAGCATACTTGAATCATCACTCTTTTGTTTTCCTTTTTTTAAACCCAGAATCAGTTTTGTCATCTCTTGCTGCTATGATTTTTGTTGGCAACACTTTGTAATTAAGCCCTGTCTCGTCACAGTTGAAAAGCTGATCAGAGATAAGTCCAGACTGATTTTCCTACACCCAAATCAGCAGCAACTTTTTTTATAGACTCCATCATCTAACCATAGCATTAAACCAACTTTAATGTAATAGCAGATATGTCTTGTTGAAACTCCATATTCAAGGATAAAATAAAGCAAAAGCTTAAAGTTTCAAAATATTTTAATAATATACATGAGCTACAATTGTTGCATAGCATTAAACTTTATTACTAATGAAACAGCAACTCATTCTCAAAACACATATATAAAGCGAAACACAGCTGAGTACAAACCACCTGACATGAACTATTGATTCATAGAGACTCTCAGCATACAGTGAACACGAGGTTGAACTTGTGTTTCAAACAACCACATCTACAGGCTCCCAAAGGTCAGTCTACTGTAGGCCTATATACTTAATGATACTGTGGTTAAACTTTAGTGCTTCAACTATTTTGGACATAGGTTTCACTTTTATATAAATGAATATACAAAACTGTTATGTAATGTTGATTTAAAAAATTTCCATTCCATTTTAAAATGCCACTCTATCTAAGTTTTACTTTGTTTACCCCTTATCCACCTTCAGGTCATGTTAAGCCTTCGTCTTTTTCTAGGAGGCATGTTTGTCACTTAACTTCATATTTTCTCGAAGTGGGGCTAATTTACTCGTACTTTTTTCCTCAATTTTATCAGTTTTCCTTTTCTCGTTTCCATAATTGCTTATTCTTATTATTGTGGGCCATTTTATGCTTAAAATAAATCTCAACATTTGTCTACAAAAGTCTGTGTTTTTTTGTTTGTTCTAATTAACTTTTCCCATTTAAAAGCTATAAAGCAGGAAAGACTTAACATATTAAAAAATATTTCATTCATCACTCACAGAGTTAATTTCCAATATTGGTCTAAATTATTGAATTGGTATATTTTTATTACAAGAGGTTGTGATGATTTTCCAAACAACTCTGCATTTTTATGATCTTGGTCTTCGGGGTTCGACTGCGTCAATGTTGTCTGCACGTTGAGTACAAATGTCACGTTAAGTGACAAATGACGACATTTGATAAGCCTTGAGAATGGACATCTGTAAAGTGCCCGAAACGTCGGCTGTACTCAATGTGCAGACAATATTGACGCGGTCGAACCCCGAAGACCAAAATCATAATGATGTTTGTGACCGTGGAAGTCTCGTTCAAAATCTCTGCATTTGTCTGATCATTGAATAAAGAAACCCTAAGGAAGATTGATAAATCAGCCTATTTTTTGAGCAGCTTGACAAAGCTGAGTTTACCAAATCAGTTTCCTATTCTAGAAAACTACAAATTTATGTGTGATTTACTAAACTTCAAGTATTCACAAATAAATCCATTGTCGTTGAAGTCTGGTTACTTAAAACTAACTTTTATTATCAATTTACAGCTTCTTAAAATCATAGATGAAGGCTCTTACATAATTATAACCTAAGAATAATTCAAATTGAAGGTCCATAAGATATAACTAAATTACTAACAATGATTGTAGGATATTACCATTTTTCAATTATTTTGTCTTTTTCTGAATTATCTAGTTTTTCAACGTTAAGACTAGCGAAATTTTCCTATATAATTTGATTGTCACATTTAATTCAACTCTAAAAGGCATTTAATATTTAATTTACTAAAACTATAATGACAACTAAAAACCATTTTTTAATGTTTTGTTCAATATATAATGGAAATTTTTTCTGGATTTGTTAGATTCAAGTCTTTGTCATCTTAGAACACACTTTTTCAGAACATGTATAGTTCTTTATAAGTTATTATAAGAGTTTGTTATGGTGTTACAGTTTTAGAAGTATATCAGTTTGCAAGAGATGCAGCTGTTGCTGAAGCATGGTTACTGGCACAGGATCCTTATCTACTAAGTCAAGAGTTAGGAGTAAGTACAAATCTTATGTTTATATTTGATCATTTGTTGTTATTCATTTTGATAAACACCTTAAAATTTAACTTAGAATTATATCAACTATAATGAGCTACATTATTTGTGAAAACTTCAATAACCTTTGGTTATATATAGGGTATTTGTATTAATTCAACTTTGTTTTACTTTCCCACATATAATTATATAGAAAGTATTGTGTTGACAAGAAAAATATTTTTGAAGATTGGCAACTCTAAAAAAGTAGCATTTACAATGATGTGTATCATCTCCTTATGTTTTAAACTGAAAAATAACACTTGGACAGATTTTAGTTATATTTTGTTTGTTTTTCTCAAAATCTGGATTGTTATCATGGATTGTTCTGCTTTAAATGTAAAGAATATATGGACAGACTCTAAAGGTACTTTGTAAACCCTAGTGTAAACTCAGCCTAAAGATTAATTCTGTCGAATCAGTGAGATAAAAAAATTCTAAAAGCTTCATATAAGCAGATGGTGTTCCAATGGATAGATACTTACTGCAGAGTAAAGTGTAATGAAACACTTTCATGGAAGGACAAAGAATGGGCATATTGTAAAGTAACTTCATCTCAGCGACTTGTCAACTTTGCTATATCTTATTACATTACTATCATCTGCCAGGCATTTCTTTGAGTATAATGGTGAGAAATGAAGAAATAAAGGTTATCTTATCAAGGAAATGATTTTGAACATTCACAGCAGCAGCATACAACATACATTGGGTCATCAGTATTGTATAATGTCGGAAACTTCTGTACCAAGAAGTTGTTAAAAATCGGTTATCATATTTTTGATCAAGCTGTTGAAATTTAGTCTCTAGTTGCATAATAACTATAACATATTAGTTGTTAGCTCTCAAAAATGCTGGTTTATGAGTGTATAACAAGGAAAATAAGCTATAGATGCTGTTTTAAAAGGTTATTTCAATATTGATTCAAGAATTCTTCTCAACATTTGGTGAATTATGAAGGTTAATGTACCAAACTTCAAATAAAAGAAAATTATGGTTCGTGAGTAAATTTTATATAATATTGACCAAATTAGTTCTGATTACCATTGAACTCATTCCAAATTAGATAGAAAAAACTCGAGCACAAGATCTCACAAAAATTACGTTTATTAATCAAACATGTTTCAATGACAAAGTTGCCATCCTCAGTGATACATGAGCTACAATAACCAAATTTTTTAAATATAAAATACGAACTTTCGAACACTCTATTATTTGGCTTACTTTGTAAAAAATGGAGGAAAATAACATGAGTTATATTGTTTAGTAATCAATAAATTTTTGTTTAATTTATTATGTACTGACTTACGAAAAAAGTTACTAAGAATGTTTTAAGTATAAAAGAAATATACAACAGTAATTATAATTTATTAGTGTTCATTTTCCTATCTACAAAGTCAGGATTAGCCATAATAAAGTAAAACATATCTATTTATATAATATACAAAAAAACTATGTGAACTAATTTAAAATAAAAACAAAACATGTACAAAATGAAGGAAAATGTTATGGAGAATACAGAATGTTTTAGAGTTCAGTACATGCAGTGTTTCTAAGTACTAAAAATAATGAAGTGTAACACCTGAGAGCAACATTGAGAAACCATATCATTGGTATAGTGAAACTGTCATTAAACCAAGATCTACAGGTACTAAACTTGTCTTGATCTGAACTGTTAGCAATGTTAGTGAGAATATACTTTAACCATGTGTAAAGCATTAATTCTCTACTATAAAAAAAATAACTGTTATCTTTAAAAAAAAAAAAAAAATGAACACCTATGAAAGTATTCTTAACCCTTCGTACGTGATAAGCAGAATATTCCGCCACTCGTATATAATCCTACGCGTTTTTAAGCGGAATATACCGCTCTTGGCCGTTAGGAAGGTTTTTATTTATTTTAGTTCACCAAAACACCGATAGAATGCGTGACAATGTTCCTTGAGTAGTCAGATGACGTGTTATTGGCTGTATGACGCATCACAGCTGTTGACAAATTAGAGAAGCCTTTGTTTTGTCATGTGCGCGTGCAGTCAGTTGCCCTTTGTACGCTGGAAGCGGATATTTTCGCTGGCTGGCAGTGAACACTGAACAGTTGATACTCAGTTCTTGCTTACTAATGTTTAGGCTTGTGCGTGTTATTGTTGTGTAAGGTTTGGTTTTTCAGGGGTAACAAAACCTATAGAACTAAAAAAATAAATAATAATTTTTTAATTTTTCTCCTAACTAAGCGATTTTTTACTCTTTTCATGGTAGCGTACGAAGGGTTAAGAAAGAAATTGTAAAATTACAATAAAAAAAAAAAAATTCATCTTTTGTAATTGTAATAATTTTGTGTTTTAGATGACAATCGATGAAGTAGAAAACCTTATAAAGAAACATGAAGCTTTCGAAAAATCGGCAGCAGCACAAGAAGAAAGATTTTCAGCATTAGAGAGGCTTACAACGGTAAGTTATTTGGAAATATTTGATTAGTTTGGTGGTTTGTGCGTTGTTGGATTGGTTTGGTAGATTGTACTTGCTTGAAAACTTGGACAGACTGGTTTGAAATTGTATTGGTCTATAAATTCAATAACACATCTCATAATTTCACTTTTTTTTAAAGAAGGATCTGAATTAATATGAATCTTTGAGATATATTTTGTTAATTAATTTTTGTGAATTTTTAATTAATGCTTTAAGTACACTGCAAAATATCAAGTACTTTCAACCTGTGTATGCACTAACACTAACCAAAGATTGTTCATGCATGTCTTTATAGCTTGACATTTGCACTGACCATAGAATGCCATTAATTCATTATAAAACTGGATAGGATACGGTTTATAGACAAATATTATAATTAGTATTTTTTTATAAAAATAGTATTTTTTTTTAGCAGAGTTCACTTTCGTACTGTAAAAATTGAAAATTAGAAGTATCAATTTCACATATACATAGGTTATATACATACATATTGCAGTGGGAATTTGGAAGTTCCATATTTACTTCTAAACCCATCAGTTTAAAACTTATTTTAAAATAAACTAATATTCAATTCTAACATCGAATTACACAATGGTGTTATATCAATGAGACTTTTACTATATAACAATATCTATAGATGAAATACCTAAAAGACAACAACTATCTAAAACCTTCAATTATAAAGCCCATTTTAAAATAAACTAATATTCAACTGTGGAATTTCAACAGAAATATTGCATAAGAATCTAATTTGTTTTAACCGATAACTTCAAACATCAAATTACAAGATGCTATTAATCAACAATACTTTTACTATATTTTAACCATCAAGGTAAATGACATCCATACATAAAATATCTGAAAGAGAACAACTAATATCAAGATTCACGTTTCGTATGACACACCAATATTGAAATGTCATATGTGTCAACAATTTTAATAATTTAAAATCTCATATAAGTAATAAATATTTCATATACATAATAAATGAGTTATATTATTATAATAAATCTTTACTGAACTTTTAACCTGCCTGACGAAAAAGACAAGTTGTAATTTCATATGAAACTTACATCCCTTCTCATCATAATATTCATATTTCACAACAAAGTAAAATGATTTATTTCTAAAGGTGTAATACTTATGCACAATATATCCGATTGATAATTGATACTCAGTATGTACAATATCAAGTGGCTCGTCATCTGTAAATACTTCAGTGACAGCAAGTCCCAGACTTTTGTACTAATTGAATTTGGCAACATTTTTTATTTAATCTCATGATTGATAAGGTAAATTTGTACCCAAAATAGAACATTTACTTAAATATTTTAAAGTTTACATGTTTACTAGATGAACTCTAGAGTATTTGAATTTAATTATAATTTTTTAAAAGTAAAATAGTTACATAAAAAATAAAAATAAAAAAACCAACAATAAATAGTATAATATGTTAGTTTTAGGGCCAATTTGAAATTCCTAATTGTTTAAATCTTCAGGCTCGAAGGATACATTATTAATAATGTAAAAAATGGTACATTTCCTTCAAACAATATTATTATAGTCTGTAATATAATTTACTTAATTTGCATAAATGTCTGTAGGTAATTATTCTCTTCAACAGGTGTATCACAACATTAAGTTATATCTTAAGCTGATATTAAGTTAATATAACACAATAATACAATTTTTGTTATATTGGCACTGCTGGGCCTATAATTTATCACAAATTCCATGGAATTAGAATTGGTTTGTCAGCTCTTAAAAGAAATCGTAAGACAGTGAATAGAAACAGTTATTAAATATATATTAGATACTGTTTTTTCCCCTTTTTAAGAAGGTGATTGAAGGGCCTATAGATACCCTTCTCCTCTGTAACCATTATGGCTCTATTGTGGACAGTGACCTGACTACAATTCATCCTTGTTCTACCCAGGCTTTGTATGAAGCTCATGAGGGCTTTGCGATCAGCATCTCTAAAATTTTCAGAGCTTAGAAATGCCTTACTGAATTCGCTGATATCTGCCTAGCAAACACCACACTTATACAGAAGGTGTGATTGCTGACTCCTTTCCATTGGAGCAGAACCGATAGGTGTTTTACCATCCCCATTTTCTTGAGATAATATCTCAATATCTCATTGGGCAGCGATCTGTCAACAAACATAGTATCCATCTTAAGGCCTTTGTACCCAGTGACTTTCAGGGTTTTGATTTGGAAAATCGAGTAAGGTTAAAATGTGAGTGCTGTGGGATAGGACCAAAAATATCAACACATGCTAGCTGTTGCAGCTTTTTTTTGGCTCAAGCCTAACCTATCTTCTGCCACAATACAAAAGTACCATTGGTGACTATAGGACTCACAACAGCATCATAAAACCAGGTAGCCATTTGTAGTAATACCTGTGTTTTACCGTAGAGCCGATTAGATTTACACATGACTCTAGATGCTTTATAGCTCAATCCAGCTGGGCATTTCTGATTTTTCACCTCTCCTGAAAACACCAGATGAATTCCACTTAGTCTGGTGGCCACTTTAATTTCCTGATGAAAGAAACAGAGATTTATAGACACAATATACCAGTTTTATTAACATAGATTGAATACATATAGACAAATGTTTATTTTCTTTTCTCTTTCAATAATTAAACTGTTAACACTTAAATTAATCTTTATTCACCAAGTTAAGCTCATTAAAACAAAGTTCATACCAATTTCATGCCACTTGAAGAACTAAGACATAAGATAATGAAAACAGAAATTAAATATTGTAATAATAGGGTAATGTGTGTGTGTTAAAACGTATGTTAAATATACATATTCGTATTCAGAATAACTTCTAGTTTTATTTGATACCCTACAAACATCTACTAATTAAAAAAGATAATAATATAATAAATATTTGAAGGATTAAAATTTAATCTGATAAGCTTGAACAAAAATTAAAGTACAAATAAAACAGGCCTACCTTACTTAATTAAATTATTGTGGTTTACTCAACCTCCTTCAGCTGTTGTAAGTTAAATAACCCTGGCTTGCTTCATACACTAATCAAAATGAAGAACTTCATAAATTTACAAACATATATTTTTATAAACCTTTTGTTTTAATGATGAAGATACCTTCATTGGAAGTGATTTTTAATAAGTATTTGAATATTGGAAACTATAGTGTTTGTATCCTGAATTAAAACAAAACTCTTGGAATTACTAATATGTTATTGCTATTAATCATTTTTTAAGGATATAAATTTTACTACATCCATAAAAATATTTAACTTCTTATTAACTTTGTTGTAGTAATTAGAATTAATATGCAATTATTTTATTGCTTGTGTTAATGTTTTATTGTTTTGTTGCATGTTTTTGGCTTGTTTTTGGTGTTGGGTTTGGTATTATCAGTATGAGTCTAATGATAGTGCACTTTGGTCATCCTTACAACAAGAAGATACAAACTTTTCCTGTGAATATTTCAATGTACCTGATCCTCCTCCAATCGATGTCCTTAACATTATATCACCCAGACAAAGTAATAAAAATCCAGCAGCGGTAGTTTCTGCGATTATATATTCTTGCGATCGTTTGTACAAATTAACAAAGCGAAGACGATTACGTACAAGTACAGGAACTCCGATAGTATACCCAAGAGGTTATAGTGATCGCAAATCCTTTCTATGGTCAAGAGATAGTGAACAATCTACAATATCGGAGGATATCAGTGACAATGATGAAGCTAGTGTAGGAGATTCAGATTATTCTTGTTACAGTGTTAATGAAACTGATGTGTTTTTTAGTCCTAAAAGTATTCGTCAAAGTCCTCAACCCAATCTATCAGCTCTTTCATATGATCAGGTAAGTCTTATAAACTGATTGATGAATGAAATATGTTATTCTGCATGTTATAATACTAACATGGCAGGATTAATGTTAAAGGTAAATTGTGTGGTAAATAAAATCCACATTCTTAATCTTGGTGTACATGCTTTTTAATTTAAAAAAATATATATGTCTAAGTTTAATTTATCAAGATACTGTATGTTTTTGTTATCACATTTGATAATAATTAATGTATTGGAAGATTAGATTTACTTTTAAAATAAAAACTTTATTTTAATTTCAAAAAATATGTAATGATACTTTTTTATGTGATATTTAGAAAAAAAGCATAATAGTCCCAATGGTACCATTTTTTAAATTGTTATTTTAATTTAAATATTCATTTTAAACTAAATTTTCTTTGTTCAACAAAGTAGTTGTTAGAAAAATCTATGTCTTCCATTTGTGACCAATAAACGATTTTTAACAAAATTCTATGTAGAAGATTAATATTTTTTCAGAACAAATAGGAAAATGAATTTTTTTTTTTTGAAATTATAAATATCTGCAAAAATTCCAGATTTAATGAATCTAACTTTGATTTTTGGTTAAATTTAACTTGGTTGTTAACATTTTCTCAATGACTTGATAGTTTCAAATAAAACTTGTTGGTCACTATTTCCTAGAACATTTCCAAGTTAGAAGGTATAAGTCATGAAATAAAAATGATTTACACAAATGCTTTTGTATATTTTAAAATTTGGGTTTCAACAATTTGTGTGAATGTTTGTAATACATACCAATGTAGCCAACCATATTAAATTAATATTATAATCTGGGATTAATTTCAAGAACAACAAATTTAATATTAACTATCACCATTTACAAATTGAATACCCTTACAAAATTAATTTGTTTTAAATTTTTTTGATTTACAACAAATTTATATGAGCACGTATTAGAAAGACGATTGATCAGTTTTTAATGCCAAGGCTGTAACTACTAAATGTTTATTATTTTGGTAATTCAGAAATCTATTAAACAGATTTTGGGAGGTCTACTTTGTTATGCAGCTGTAAACATCGACAGTCACATTGTTAGTTAATACAATATTAATTTGTTAAAACTTAAATTTAGTTACTTAGTACAATAATTGTAGTTTTTGAAATAGAAATGTGGTAAATATTTTATCTCGAAAACTATTTGACCATTCATCACAATGTTCTGTTCCTAATTTGAACTTGATAAATGCGGATTTTAAACTTTTAACTCAAATCAAAATTTTAATTGGTCAAAAATGTAGAATGAACTAAGCCTATCGGAACTTGCAAATCAGCTGTCTTCTGAAAGTTTAACTCATTGGGGCTGACTTATGGAACCGTTCCATGTGCTGTTGTTTCATCTGAATTATTGACTTGGTTACAACATAAGGGGATAGATAGTGTTTAAATACAGTTTGTATGATTTTGTGAAACATTCGTCTTCAGTTATCAAAATTAAAATATACAATTTATTATTAAATTAACAATGCACGTTTTTTGTTGTGCTCTGGCCTCTAGTCCTCATCTAAATGATCTGAAACTTTACTTTTTAAAAATAGTTTTCAATTATTTTCATGTACTTTTTAGACAATGCGTATTTTTTTTACAAGATTGGTAACCCTACAGTTGTTTACAGAGAATTAGCTATTCTAGTGATAGGTGTTGTGGTGTATACGTTATGTTGCATAGTCTAGTTATGGCACGTGATAACGTTTGTAATTCGGATCTGGATAAACTGTTATATTAGAGAGTGATAGTGAATATGAATTACAAAATAGTGCTACTAGTGATGGCTAATTTGCCCTTCAAATTTGTGATTCACTTTTGAGTGATTTGAGTAATGGTAATTTTGAACAAAACTATGACTGCTTTGTTCCCGCTGCGGATAAAGAAGTGGCAAAGGAAAATATTTTTGATTATTTTTTTTAGTTCAAATTATATTATAAAAAAACTGCATTTTCTTCTTTTTTTTTAATGTTTGGATTACTACAGTTATTTAATAATAATAAATAGTCCTATTGGTATATTTTTCCTCTTTAAGATGACAATATTATTTGCAAAAACTCCTCACACAAATTCTCATAATAAAAGTTCAGTAGATTACTTCAGCTGTCATAAATCTTTTAAATTACATTTTATTGCTTTAATTAATTTGGGCAAATAAAAACTTTGGTTGTTAAGTGTTTTTATGATTTGTGAACAATTATTCATTTGGAATTATAATTTAAATTGTTACTCTAGTTTGAATTAAAAGAACTGAAGAGAAGACAAGAAGAAGAAGAAAGGAAGAGGCAAGAAGAACTTGCAGCGAAACAAACACCACCACCCGTTTCACCTAAAGAACAACCACCTGATAGGTATGTTATACTTTCAATTTTATTTTCAAGTGATTAATTTTTATTGTGTTTTAAAATAGAGTGTAGTTTCAAAAAAATCATCAAAAATTAATGTAAAAGAAATAGTAGATAACAAATATCATGATATATCACAAAAACCACAAAATCGCCAATACAAAAATATATACAGTACAACCTCGTTAACCCTAGAACCGCCCCGAGACCCGAACTCGGGTCGCGACATCACACATGTTTTAGTTCACCGACTCTAAAACATGTATTTTGCAATTCAACATTACGCCCACTTAGAATCGTCCTATCACAATAAATAAAATACCGTTGGAAAGCTAATGTTCCGTAGATGCATAACCATGTAAAAAAAAATATCACAAAATGTTATAAATAATATTCCAAAAATTGGTGAAGTTCGCATATTTTTATGCGTAAAATCAATGATTTGAACTGTGCAGTTTTTAGTAAAAGCAACGCCATTTTTCCCCATATGATTACAAATCTATTTTTCTGTCAAACAGGTCGACCAAAACACTGTTCTATATATCACATCTTTCTCTTTCTAACCATAGTTTACAAATTGTTCTGCGTCTCATAGATCGCAAGATATTTCACTTGAACAGAACGAAATTCACTTGGCATTCGGTGCAGTTTACTAAATAAGATAATCGATTTTTGAATCGATATTTTGTAATCGATCTTTATAGTATGTTGTAGAGGAGATTTCATTCTATAAGTTGGTAGTACTTGATATAGGCAACAGATACTTACAGGTTTTTGTTTTGAACTCGCAACATACACAACTGTGTGACATAAGAGAGTTTTAAATAATAGGACCTTGTTAGAATGGACAAAATAAAGAAATTAAAAATAAGTGCATCATCCAGAATCCGAATAACCCAGGTAAAGAAGTGCAGGGGAAAGGTGAGGAGAGATAATAATTATAGGCAGGAAATAGACAATACAAATAGACTACGCAAGAAATACAAACAGTAAGTAGAAGCTTTATTTAAGATAATAAGATTGAATTATGAAATTAGGTTTGTTACTCTTACCATTTTTATATTTAATTAGAAACAAATAATCATTTGTAGCTGTGAGTAGTGATTTATCTGTAGGGTTAAATATAAGAAAATCAGTTCGGGTTTGGTAAAAAAGAAGATTTAAAAAAAAAAACTCTTGCCCAATTGGGACATGAAAAAAAATCATACATTTTTCATGAAAAAATGTGTCAATTGTACATTATTTTATATGAGGTATAAATACATTACATAGCAAATATTTAAAATTTTGTAAAAGAGTAAAATATCGATTGAGAATATTGGGAAATTTTTGCTGCATAATGAGCAAAAATAGTATGAGAAAGTAAAATTAAAAAATAATTTGAATATTGAATACTGAAGAAATAGTATCTCCTCCTGAGTTGAAAATAGTAGTTTTTGGAATGATGTGTGTTTGGCATCTGTGTCTGATCTTCCCACAGTTTATGGGGAGTTTTTATTTTAAATGGTGATAATCGTAGCCTTTCTAAAAACATAAGACTACCCACATTTACATTACCATAAACTATACACAGACATTTTTATAAAGTGTAAGATATTAAATAATTATTTTTTTATGAATGTAGTATTCTATGGATCTAAAATCAAGAAGGAAACTATCAATGATGTTATTTGATGATATTTCCTGGTGAGTGGATTTTTTCTAACTCCATATACGTTTTGAGACAAGATTAGGAATTTTCTCTCCACCGTCTCCCTTTTGTACAGCTAACACAGCAAAATAATCAAAGGTTTTCATAACACGGATTATTAACTTTAAATTATTAGAATTGTCTATCCTTCCAAAGGAAGGTAGAAACAAAAAATCTTCTGGAAAGTATTTTCAATACACATGTCTACTCATTACATTTTCATTGTGCAATTAGTCCATTGATTACATGTAACAAGTATAGTGTTATTTCCAGTCCAAATAACTAAATGGAATTGAGTAATTTTATAAATCAGAGCTACAGTGGAGAATGGCTTAAATTTGACTACAAAATTGATGATCAAGACTTCGGAAATTTGATGATGCCAATAACACAAAAACGGAAGAAAACCTATTAGAAATGTAGACAAGATGTTTCCAGTTTGACAATCCTCAATTATTTTCAAGATAAATACATAAATTATACCAATTCTAATGAAATTGTTTTCTCCGGTTTATTTAGTTAGTTTTTTTTTGCAAAACATGATCAAACAACTATCAGAATTAATTAATTGTACTATTATTAAAGTCAGTCACAAACCATACTCTTTCCAGGGTAATAAACAAATGTGAACACAATTCTCACAAAAAAATACACCTAAGTATCAGACGTGTTTTAACGACAAGGTCGTCTTCTTCATTGATACATGAGCTACACTAATCAAACTATAACTTATAGTTAAATTAAGAATTAATTTTTTATAATTTCCAGGATTAAAAAATAAAAACAAATATTAAATTTAGTCTCATTAATATAATTGAGTTTGATTAAACAAGATTTATTTAAACTATTGATCAAATTTTGATATGATTGGAAAGCAAACCCTTATAGTATAAGATAATTTCCTCGCTGTTTTTATCTTCAACTAGATTGAACTGTGTTAATTGTTGCAAGTTGATGCTCGTAGGTGGATTAAAATGTTTACTTAATGATGTTACATAATTAATATACTTGAATTGTATGTGATTCATACTTTATGGTAATCATTGTATTTATTGGTAATAGTTCAAGAATCCAAATGGTTTTAAAAAGTTGATCTCATATTGAATAATTAGTTTCTAGGTGGTTAAATGTTTATTTTTTAAGACATTTTTATGATGCTTATTCATAAGTTTGATTGATTGTTACAGACCGGATGGTGAGGGCGTATCAGAATCAGAAGCAATACAACAAAATGGTGAAAAAGAGGCTGAAAGTCGAAAAGGTAAGCTGATGATTTCTTGCTTTCTTATTTCATATGCTTCACAATTTCTTCACAATATGGCATTGGTAATGTATATACACAGTTATATCCTGGAACTGAAATGGAAATGTATTTTTGTATAAATTTGCAATTATTTTTGAACTCTAATATGTTTGAAAGTTGAACTTAAAGTACTTGAACAGTCAATATGGGAAAATTTGTATAACAAAATTAATTATTGCTGTAGGTTATAAAATCAATTATTAATCAACTGTAAATAGCTACACTTGTGGAAACTTCAATCACCAAAAATATGAAAACACAGTTAAAAACTACTTTATTTGTGCAATACAGGTACAAGATAACGTTTCTTTGACTAAGTCTCTAAAACTCAGTTGTTGCATGTACACTAAGAAGGTTCACAGTCACAGTCCAGTGTCAGTAGGGTTTGTGATGACTTGGTCATTGAAACATTGTCTTGTATTATTTTTATGGTACAATTAAAGTGGTTTTTGTGGAAAATAGTACTTTTATTCATTTGGTGAAATCAATTATTATTGTAATACTACAACATGGCACAGAATTTATTTCAACAAAAAAGGTTTTTTATTTTAACATTTCTATTATGATTGTTGCTTAACACTTTTACTTAAAACTCATTGGGTTTGGGGTGAGAAAGCAGCACAAAGAACAGAAAAGTCCAACACCAGAACCGACCTTGAATCTGTATATATCTTTGGTACAAAGTCAGAGTTACAGCGAGTTAGATTATACCACACAACTAATCCATTCCATATTTTATGAAAGTTCTATGGCAAAGTGAAACAAAGGCGGAAAATGCTACAATAGACCAATAAAAACTGTTTGTTGCCTTTAAAAAAAAGTATGTACTCGTATACATATGAACAAGGAAAAACCCCAAACCATAAAATAACACAACTACACAAAACTGTATAATGCGTTTATATTACCTTATGTACTGCAATGAAGTTTAAACTAGGTTTTTAACTTTTACTTTTTTCTAGTTACGCTTTTTCGGCAAACAAAAACAAAGTTTCAATTTTAACTTTGTATGAATTATTTTTAATTTTACGAAACTCTTATGTCTGCAGGTAGCAGGTTCTTTCACCAACTATTCACCATAAAACAATTTTTACACACCCTGATATTAAGGTGATTTTTATTTACAAGTGGCTATAGGTAGATAAGTTATAACAAGTTTATTTTCTGTTGATTTAATTTAGTTCTCTTTTCTTTCTTTCTTTTTTTTTTTCTCTTTTCTTTTCGTTTTTTTTCTTTCTTTTTTTTTCAAGAGAAAATTCAGGTACTCATATATATGTCTATCCTAAAACATCTTAATCTAACCAACAATATAATTATATTCTTAACTCTAAAGCAGAAATAGTATTCTTTTACAAAAGCACAAATTTTAAAGAATTTAATAATCTAGTTGATAATATTTATTTAAATTAATTGTATATCCACTTATGAAATGATTTACAAGTTGTACGAAGTTGGAATATATTTAATTCTACAGCCCAATCCAAATATTTTAAAAATAAAAACAAATTTAGAAAAATAAAAAAAACTTTGTTTTACTAAACCAAAATTCAAAAGGGTGAAAACCTGACCTTCCTCTATTATGGGGAAGACTTCAGATGATCTTAAGTGATCTTAAGATTCCAAGCAGTTTCAACTGGATGGCTGGAATTCCCTGATGTGTATGTTGAATTGGAGTCCTTTTTGGCCAAAGAAGGTGTCTTGCTTGTAGTGTAATCGTATCGGGATACACTGTATTTCTTCAAGTATTTATGATGATATGTAGAGAGACCTTCTCTGGACGAATCGTAAAGCACCAGTCTCAATGCTTCCCCGAAGTTTCTCTTTTATAGTCACCGGCCGGCTGGCCCCTTCCTTTCACCCTTTTTGAATACTTATTAGCTATTGTTTTATTCAAAACCGCCGTAATTCCACTTCCAGATCTGTTATTGAATTTTACAAGGTGTTATTTTGAAGCCCGTGATGCCTTCTATCTCCACGACTTCGAATGAAATCCATACGAGCTTTGGTTCTCATATAAACGGCATTTGAAAAATCGCGAAGGTACGCCTAAAAAACTTCCGGAGTTTCTGAGCCGCCATATTGAAACTTTTTGAAAATGTTGCTCATTATCCAAAAGTTTCATACCCACAGCACAAAATCGCTCCTTCATTTCTTCCACGTTTTTTCCCACCTTGAAAGATTCTAGTCTCGAAATGTCATTCCTTTGACTTTACAATTTAAAATTCTTTGAATTGAGCTGTTTACAATTTTAAATTTTATTCCAATTTACCACATATCTCTTTATGTTTATTGTTTAACTGCATTTCTTTGACTTTACTTTTGAAAACCTCTTTTGTTTTCAGAATTTAATTTTAATTTAAATTGTAATTATTTTCCCTGATTATTCTAAACAAGTTGTCGAAAGTGTACAGTTTGATTTTGTTAAGTCGATGGATTTTTGTCACCTTCCAGGCATCGAACATAACACTTGCCACTAACTTTTAGTTATGGATTTTATTGAAAGTTTTCCCTCTTGATATTTGATTTATTTTTCATTCTTATTTCTAGAAATGTTAACAATTTCCAGTTTTGATCAATTTTGGATTTTTTTATTAACTTTAATCTTAAATAACTACGTGAGAAATCCAAAATATGATCTAATTTGATATTTATAAGAATGCACGCTTTTAGGACTACACTCTGTACCAATTTCAGCCTCAAATTCATATTTTCAAATTTTTAATTAATTTTAGAATAAATTCAAACTAAAAGAATAATTTTGAAGTGATGTAAATTCTTTCAACAAACCAATCCCTTTTTAACGGGTTCTTGGTCTTTGTATTCAATTTACAAAAGATCTGACGACAGTCACGGTCCACTTTCACTAGGCTAAAGTACAAATTGGCTTGGTAACAAGAAAATTTAATTTCTTTGTCCAGCAAAACTAGACTCAACCTTTGAAACGGATTTAACCGTTTCAGTACATTTCGATAGCTCTGCTATCATCTTCAGAGGTACACTACATACTAGATACAATAACAACAAATATATACTACCTTGAGGCGTTTCCCCCACTCTTTACCTAACTTCTTAGCCAATCACAGTTGACTACGTCAAGGTCGCCTAATCCTACTCGGCCAATCACAGTTGGCCTCGTCCCACTTAAAATAAAAGGGGTGTGGCAACGCTTACTCCAACACCTACTCATATACATGTTCACATTTTATGATATTTTATCAGAGCATTTTCACTTTTAGCAACTTTCTATCGTGGGGAAATATTTATTAAAAATAACTGACGTGTGCAACCCTCTGTGCTGAGACTATTCCTAACCTTCTGGTCAAATGATAGTCCATTCATTTTAATATATTTGTCCATCTGCACAATAACTTTTGAACAATTTGTCCAACATTCAAAAAACTAGATTTACATATTCTTTTTTGTACTATTTTAGATAGTTTTGTTAATCAGAAAATTACGTTAAACCTTATCCAAATGGCGACCGATTTTCCACTCTAGTTATCAGATTTTCACCAAAGTTAATATGAATTAGATTTTTAAACGGCTTGGACCTGTCTTTAACCAATTAAATTGTATAAGCAAAAGGATGTTTCATAAAATTTTCATTTTATTAATTAAGAAATTACATTTGATTGAAAATTCGCTTTTTACTATTTATTTTTAAACAAAATTTTCAAAATTAAAATCAATTTTTAAGATTATTTTCAGATATATAGTATATAAATGGGAAGTTGACACCTTATATTGAAATTCTCTTAGCTCAGTAGTATAATTTTAATTCCATGCAAATTTATCAGTAATACATTTTTAATTCATTCATGACTTTGATGTTTGCTACTTAACTAAATTCATGCTTTATTTGATCACTGCCGAAAGGTTCAACATTCTTCTTTAACTGTACTTTCCTCTAACTCATTAAATAAAATAGAATAGCAATGAAGACAACATCTAAATAATTTATTAATTTTTTTAATTAGGTTGTGTTCTAAAAGTGAACACATTTTTAATTTCTAATAAAACTGCTATTCTCGATAAGAGAATTAAATAATTTTAGTCTGTAGATCATTTCACATTATGCTATTTAAAATTAAAGTTAAGATTCAACAATTTTGGTTGAATTTCTATTTCCAGTAATTGATGACAATACACTTTTTAAACAGTTTATAAATGTTTTACTTTTCAAAATTTAGTGATTAAAACATATTGTTATTTTTACAATTCAGTTGTTTCACTATTTGATTTTCATTTTTCACCAAGTACAAAAATGTTTGTATAAGTTTGTAATGTAAGAAATTGATTTTGATCATATTTAAAGTTTTTTTTTTTTTAAACCGTTCAATAAATAATTTTCATCTGTTTTCATTTATCACTTTATCTATATATCATTTGTATAATATATAAATATATCAAATACTATTCTAGTATTAATTGTTAGTTAACTTTTATATTTTAAATAATATTTTGTTTAACATATAAGATATCTGAAGGAAAGGTGTTTAATTTTAAAAATAAGATAACGAAAACAATTTAAACACAATTGAAATAATTTGAATGCACTGGTGCCCTTGTTGTTCTGTCTCACATGGTTTGTTTTCTTGGCAAGCTTCCGTCCGCAAACCCCCCACTAAGCTTCCACTTTCTCCAGTGGAAAAGGCACAACCAGGTTAGTTTTCCAGGACAAGCAGAATCCTTGCTGCAATCTAATTTTTTATTTTGTTTTTTAAAATATTTTTCTTTTAGTCAATTGCAGAAAATTTGTATGCCAGTTTCATAGGAATAAACTTATTTAAAGACTAACTTTGTATTCAAATAGTATAAGGGATATCCAGAAAGTAGGTTTTGTTGGGTTATTAAAGTAAACAAGAATAAGAATATACTTCCAAAAGATTTGAATCAGTTCAAGACAGTTTGCCATCATTGTCAATATACTTGTTTTAGTGGAACGTCAAGTATACCATTATCATAGAAAAATGGGGTCTGTGATACAAAAATCTATAACTGGATTGGCATGTTTGACTTTGTTGTCTTTATGAAACCACCAGCCAACAAGGAAGAATTTCAAATGTTTGGATACATTAAAATTGCTTGGATTGAAGGTTGTGTGAAACTTATAATGCATTAAAGCAGAAGTGTGTGGCCGGACGTTGTCATAAATCAACACAACAAATGCTATATCACTTATTTTGGATCACGCAACACTATTTCTAGCATTTTACAGTAGACACCCAAAAACTGTCCTAGTAGAAAACATGCTGAATTTCCAACCTTGTTGCTATTAGAGTATTTGCGGGCTATGAGTTCTTTATTTTATGCTCTTCTCTTCCTTTTTTAATAAGGCAATGATGACGGATAAACAAGAGAAGAGGGAACTTAAAGTTCTACATTTTGGAAGATACAGATCTATTCTATTGCTCTAAATAAACAAAATGTTTTAAAAATTGGTCTTTGGTGGTGATAAAATACCGGGTGAATAAAAAGTCAAGACCCCCCCCCTCTAATATTTTTCTAAGTATATGTACAGAGATATCCTTTTGATGGTCGTGCAATCTTAGCAGGAAGTTTCATTGTATGATTTTGAAAATTTTGAGTGTCCCCCAAAAATGGGGGATTTTGGGGGCAACTCAAAATTTTTAAATGTAAACCCCCTTCAAGTGACACCTCATTTTGAAGTGTTTACAAAAACTTAAAGAATGGTGAAAACCAGAGTTCGCTATCTCTTCTCTATCAAAAATGGTAGCCCGTCAAAAGTTATTGAAGTCTACACAAAATTTCATCCTTATAAAATTCAGCTTGTCCATGAGTTGAATGAAGATGATCCAGACCGTTGTCTTCAATTGAATAAACAATGGATGAGCTAAAATTAGAGTTTCTATTTCCTCACAAAATTTTTGATAGAGAAGAGATAGCGAACTCTGGTTTTCACCATTCTTTAAGTTTTTGTAAACACTTCAAAATGAGGTGGCACTTGAAGGGGGTTTACATTTAAAATTTTTGAGTTGCCCCCAAAATCCCCCATTTTTGGGGGACACACAAAATTTTCAAAATCATAAAATGAAACTTCCTGCTAAGATTGCACGACCACCAAAAGGATATCTCTGTATATTTACTTAGAAAAATATTAGAGGGGGGGTCTTGACTTTTTATTCACCCGGTATACATCTGCTTCATGGATTCTTACTTGATTAAGGGGGACACTCTTGTCTCGTCTCGGTGACTGTACAACCCAAGAAGGCATTTTTTTGGTCAATTCAGAAAGACGAATTTACTTCCCTGCCTTCTTTTTGTGTTGTTCTTTTACCATTTTATAGTCAAATCATTATGCCATAAATGTTTTCTTATGAGATCATTATGTACTAAATTTGTGATATTGCAGTTTCTAGAATATAATTTTTTCTAGTGAACATGAATTTTTTATAAAATGCAGGCCAATGGTGAATGATCTGTTGTAATCTAATGTTCTTATCAACTGTGTCCAACAAATCTTCATTCAGCAAAAACAGTCGCTCCATTTATTATGTTCTTCATTAAAAAATTGCATTCACATCTTTACTAGAGATTATCATGGATCTCATTGCTTGTTCTCTATAAATGTTTTAAATTTGACTGCGAATGTCAGTCAAATGATCTTTACATTCAAGAAACGAATCACAGACCTGATATCACATGCAGTTGACATCCTAATTCCATGATGCGTACACACTACTTAAATATCTGAAAAAAGTGTCATTCTCTCACCAGCGCATCAACCAACTCAGCAAACATGTTCAACATTATGACTGCAGTGGCAATATTTAAAAACATAACTACAACTTTCTGGATAATCCTTTGTACAAAGGAATTCTATTGCTATTTACAATATGTAACATTAAAGAAATATTAGTATGAAAAAAAAAAAGATCGCTTTAACAATGTGAAATTAAAATTTTTTTTATTAACTGAAATTAGATAATTAAAACAGTTTTAATTTTAAATTGTCACATTTTGGTTAAGGAACATTTGTTAAGAGAAAACCAGCAGCAAAGTTTTTAATGTTTAGTAAAGTTCCAATAAATAGAGTTTATATATTTTCTAAACAATATAGACTTTTAACTTTTGTTTAATATTTCCATAACAAAATTGCCATAAACATGCACAAAAAATAAAATGTTTCTGATTGTTTAAATATGCATCATAATACTTTGGTAATAGTTTTCTGTGTTTGATTACGCTTAAAAAAAATTAAATGCATTGACTTGTTATAGGTGCAAGATTTATATTTTGTTGTATTTTATTAGATTCATTGCTAGTCCTGGAACTGTAAACTTATATTTTTTATATATTTATATTGTTTTTGTTATCAGAGTTCCTACTTTTTTGCTTCTGCCCCATTGTAGGTTTTTAAAAATTGTAAACAGCATTCATTTGACATCTGCTTTTCATGCAAGATATAGTAGTGGTTAATTTTGTAATAATTTTTGTTTTGTTCTTAGCTTAGTAGTTTAAATGTTTCTATTTAGGTAATGTGACAGAGTAGAGTTGTAGTTCTGTTTAGGTTTGTCTTTTGTTTCTTTTATAGAAACTATTTATGTGATTCAATATGTGATTCAATGCATTACGGTTAATTTGTAATGGGTTTGGATTAATATTTTCTGGAAAACAACTTTTTGTTTATTAGTTTTGTTGTTATATTTTTAAAAAATCTTCTGTAGTCTTGGTAAATTACACATTCAGGACAGTTTCAGTTCGTTTTGTTAAATAGTAATCGTATTTGACAATAATGTCCTGTGTGTATTTTCTTTGCAAGAAGCGTACAATGATAATCTCATTGATGACCTTCTTATAATATTGTCTTACTCTAACATACTGCTTTTGAGATTAAGTTGAAGAAAGGACCTTATGTTGCTAACTTTGCCTTGAAAAACAGTCTCTGGGGACTTCAAAATGGAATGAGTACTTGATTCCTATTATCTTAATAGTGTCATATCGTCTTAATTACCCTTGTAAAAATATTCAGCCTCACTCCAGAACTTCCATTGCATCCGTTTCCTAAAGCTAATAAGTTTTGAGAAGAACCATTATAGTAATATGTTGGAACATTGGTTATGCAGCTAATAATTATAACAACTGCTGCACATCTTTTAACTCTCTATTACTCTATAACAATTGTTTATTATAAACAGCTTCCATTTCATTTAGTTAAAAAAATAATAATTCTAGCTCTTGAGCTCCTGGTTTTTATCAACATATTTTTTACTCTAAATGTAAATCGTTTGAAAGAGCTTTCAGTGTTGATCCAAATTGGTCGTTTTTTCTTTTTCTTTTTTTTCTCTTTTTTTCTTCTTTTTTTTCCTTTCTTCCCCATTGTTCTTTTCATTGATAAATTTAATAACCATTTAAAGTTAAAAAAAAAAAAAAAATTTCCTCTAAATCTGTTTGTTTAGATTTACAGATTGTAGGGTTAGGTTCGTTAATTTGTTTCAAAATTTATTTTCAATGCTTGTGGTATTTTGATTGTAGTTGTTATAAATGTTGCACTTACTCAGCTTTATGGACATACACAGTATTTTAAAGACACGTGATATGATTGGGTTGGCATTGGACAAGTTTTGTGCACAGGTTTAGATGCTTTATTATTGTCACATTTTATTTTATTTAAAAGCATTATTTTATTGTTATTAAAGACTGGTACATTTATCATGGTGAATGGTAGTTTAGAATAATTTCATGTAAATATGGTGTAAAATGCCTTTTTAATGTTCGAAAAAATATTTTGAGTTGGATATATCAATTGATTGTCTATATTACAATTCAGACATAATTATCTTTTGGTACCAAAAAAACTGAATTAAATGTATACTTTATTACTATTTAACATTATATATATATACAGAGTTTGGTAAATATTTAAAATCAAGTAAACATAAGAAAAGCTCAAATTATAGATCTTGAAATATTGGGTTATGTTCCTAATAATTAAGAATGATGAAAATAGTAAAATATGAAGTTCTGTTTGGAAGTTTATTTTTAAATTTAAACGAGTATTCAGAAATTTCCATGTCTATGTAATGTTTCAAATTATAAAGTGTGCAGCGAATTGAAAAGCCAAATTTTGTTCTATGAAATTTTAAATCTTTGAGAAAAAACCATGACTATGTACATATAAAGTACCTGAAATATACAAGAAAGTTTTCGAGTGGAATTCTACAATAAAAAAGTTATAAATTTTTTTTTTTTTTTTTAACACTGTTTTTTGTTGGTTCTGTTTGTGTTTTATCTAAACAAAATAATACTACAGAAATGAATGATATATATATATTGAGTCTAGATTTAGCATTTGCGATTTTATGTAAGGTTTTACCAAGGGGTATTAAAACCAAGGTTGTATTTTGTACTATTTCAAAATGATGGTTTTACTTGAACTTCAATATTTTTTATATAAAATAACAGGTTAAGGAGAACTGAGTTATATGTAAAAAAATGTTTTGAGTTTGTTTTCCATTCACTCTACTAATATGGAATAGGCTAACCTGTATCATAAATTTCTAGATATTAGTCAATTAGCAACAAATTTAAAGTTATCCTTTGATCTACAAAAAATAAAGATTTCGACATTATGTATTTTGTACAACTGCCATTTTGTTAAAATGTACAAAATAAAGTCTTGATTTTTGGTATATTGATAAAAGTTTACTTTAAAATATCTCGTCCATTTTTGAAGTTATAATTTTGTTTTAGAAAAATCACAGAATGAAATTCAGAATTCAATGCATTCTCGGTCATATGTTTTATAGGAACTTTTTGAGTTATTTTTATGCAAATAATCTATTACCAAACTTTATCCTGTATATTTCTGGGAACCCAAGGTATAATATATATTATAGGGATTGTGAATAAATACTTTAGTCATAATTAAATTTCAAAATTCACACTATGTATAACAGGTTATCATATATTCGCAGGACACCAGACTTGTCTCTCATTCACTATTATTGAACTTGATAAATAATACTATATTGCATATTCAGGCAGATATGATAATATTATAACTAACCTATAGAAATATAGTTGAACAGAATATTTATATTAATACCCTACTATATTTGATTCCATTATATCTTTGTATTTTTATTTAGGGAGAAGGAAATTCAGGAAGATAGTAATAGGACATGCATAACTCAGGATATTTCTATTCAAGTTAAATAAAATTTGTATTATTTTATTTATTTGAGAAAATAAATGTTTGAATTTTGTCTTTTTTTTATTTAATATAATTTTAATTTTACAAGTAGTCTATTGTTTTTAGTTTACAATAATAATTTATTTAGTAAATATCACAGTATGTATTTTGGAAGTAAATCACAATCTGAACATACATATGACTAAAGTTTTTGAATAGAGATATTTTGTATTATGATTGTTAATGCCAATATATCTTTGTTTGATTTAGGCATCTCATTTCAAAGTCTAAACTCAAAATTATATAAGGATAAAATAAGCACTAGGCTATAGTTTCAAATGTATTTAATAACTTAATTAGCTACAATTGTTTCGCCTTGCGGCATCTACGGACTAATGAATTAGCCCGTAGATGCCGCAAGGCGAAACAATTGTAGCTAATTAAGTTATTAAATACATTTGAAACTATAGCCTAGTGCTTATTTTATCCTTATTATGGAGTTTCAACAAGTAGTTACTGCTGTTACAGTTAAATCAAAATTATATACTGTACTTTAAGTGACCTAACCTTACTTGAAAATATTTATTTCTTTGATTTATAATTTAATTATACTTTTACCACTTAGTGATATACACAAACTCTTAAAGCATTGCTTAGCTTTATTTAAATATTGCTATAGGTGTGGAGGTTTAGAATTAGATTAGTTATAGCTTTAATTTATCATCACGTTGGGTACTATTTCATCACTTGCACTTCTATCGACATCATAAAGGTGATGGGTTTTAGAAGTATTACCATGTGTGGTTTGGGTACAACTGTTATGTACGTAAGTATTACGGTGAATTTTCTTCTGAATTTGTGTGATTGAAGTATTTTAAGTGGAGCATTTGTCACTCATTGAATTGAAAAATAAACTCCATTCTTGTTGTTTTTGTTTTTATATTAATAGAGTTGTAATTTCTTTTATATATTTTTTAATGTAATGAACAATTAAATGAACCAGGTAATGTTTGTTTTAATCCTGTCTGTGTCATTTTGATTGTGTGTGATTAGTCAAGTAGTGTATCAGATTGTGTGAAACATTGACGAATGCTCTACTTAGATTAAATACTATAGTTCAGCATGCCTTTTGTGTTTTGTATATTACATTTTGTTTTGTTTGGTTTTTGTTCTTTGTGTATGTTTGCTTTCTAATGTTTTTGTATTTTTTGTTCTGGGGTGTTCGTAGGATTTTAATTGATCAATAATATACAATATTGTATTTATAAAATAAAAGAATAGAAGTAAGAATTGTGATTTTTCTGATTGTTTTATTTGTAATTTTATTTTTATTTCTACAACCAATAAGACATTTTTTTATATAGTTATAGTCGAATTAGATTGGGGAAATATTTGCAATTTCAACGATCTCATTATTAAATAACTTACGGAACTCTTTTGTACATATTTTATTTTTAAAAGTAGCATTTTCACATAAGTAATCATTATCAACTATAGACAGTACCTACAGGTTGTGTCATCTGTTAGACCAAACCTCTCGAGATGTCCACTACAGTTATTAAACTGAATTTAACGTTAGTCAAGTACAACACTCGGCAAACAAACAGTGAAACAAATTTGAATGAATAATAAATCTGGCAATGTGAAGTAAGACAGTATTTTATATAGCAACCGAAAGTTTTCCTAAACAGCTGGGAAGTAACATAAGTAATTTTGTTTGTAAATAAAAAATTGTTTTTCAATTAAGCTGGACAAATAGTTCTGGTTGATACTTGTAGATGTCCCCTCTATAGTTATTAAACTGGATTTAACATCAATCGAGTACAGCACTCAGAAAGCGAACAATGAAACAAATTTAGTCATGAGTAACATAGCAATAAAAAAGCATATTGAAAAAACTAGTAATTTACAGCAGGTGAAAGGTTAATATTTAGTTCACTGAAAGTGATTCCTTTAAAATTAAAGCCATTTACAACATTATTATGTTGTAACATTATTAACTCTTTAAAGTTAATAAGTTATAAATTGTAAGTGTAGAGAAGTTAACTTATGTATTTATTCAATAACATCAATTACTTTAAAACAAAATTTAGATTATTTATAGTTGTAAGTCTGCGTTCTTACAACTTCATTACTATTTACCTGAAGGGTAGGGTATCAAATTCATTTGTACTAGCAGCTATTCATACAACGTGGTACAGGTTAACACAAATTATCTAGCCAGCCATAATTAAAACAAGAAATCTTCGTTTTATTATGTTATTAAAAAACAAAGACATTGGTATCATCAAGTTAATAACTTAAAGTCTAAATTTCAATCATGAGTGAATACTAATTATTATAACATGTAAAACAGTCCAAATGAAAGTTTTTATATTTTAGTTCAATTTAACACCGATATTTCATAATGATTGTTTTTCTGTTCTTTGCACTTTACTCACGTGAAGCCAGTCCAATTCACTTTACATTCTATAAGCCCTCTCACCTCATCGCAACTATTTCACAATTACTACAAATCCACCATTTTGTTGCTGATTTGAGTCTCTCCAGCCGTCAAGTCAACACGACTGTTCCCCAAGGTGGTTCCAAAAAGACTCTTAGCAACGCTTTCTTCTTGGTTGGAAAGACGCTCTCGCAAGGCATCATGGGATATTCTTCCCTGGCGAAGCTAACGCTCGCTGACTCATGGAAAGTTTTTCCAGGTCTCCTATTTCCTTTATTCATGTTTGTTAATTTTTATCGGCGCGCACATTTCGAAATTTAAACTTTCAATATTATATTGTGACATTGTTTAAGAACACTTTACACTTTCCATTTATATATAATAATTATTCTGAATATTATTACTACATTAATATTACTTGTACTTTATTTAAACTTAATATTTATTATTTATTTTGGTTGGAAGATGTCCCATGCTTACAGAAACCCCCTCCTTCGAGATTCTCATTACGCAGAAATAAGAATCTCGAAGAAAAAAAAACATGGAAGCTGGGACATTCCAACCCCTTGCCACCTTTTACGGAGAACAAGATTAGTTCTAATACAATTTTGAAGAAATTTAAATTTATTATTTAACAATTTTAACAACCAAAGATATCAAAAAGTTATAACATCATCAATTTTAGTAAGCATTATTAAAATTTCAAAAACATAATAAATTCACTGCATTATTACAGATTTTTCAAAAACATCATCAATTATTTTCCAAAAACATCATAAGTTCTAAAAATGGTACATTCAACATAAACAGAAATCATTTCTCAACATGTTTTTAACAAAACATAATATTGTTCATGATACTTCAAACTACAGAAATCAAAAGTCAAATAAAATTCATATTACAGAATGTGATACAAAGTATATTATTCATGACATAACCAATATGAATTTTTTAAATGAATCAAGTAACACATCATATTACAAGGTATACAGCATAAAATCATTTTCAATGTGTAAACTAGTCATAACAGACAATATTAAAACATATAAAATGTGAACAAGTAGATAATTTTCAAATCATATCATAATGCAAATGATATTTAAAAACACAAATTTGACATCATATAGTTCATCATCAAAACATAATCAAATGTGCATAACGTAGCATCATTGTTAATTCATTATTATTTTACAACAGCAGAAGATTGTATAACATAGTACATGTGAACAACAAATAATCATCAAATCATAGACAAACAAATTTTGGAAAATTTTCATATCATAAACTCAACATCACATATCAGCATTATTTCAAAATACATCATTAAACATGTTCATTGACAAAATCAATTATTATTATTTCAAATCATCACCTTTTATGATTCACTTCTTCATCTTTGCAATTTTTTATTATTAACTCTTTCATGATTACTAAGCCATCTTTATTCATTACAAACATTGCATCTTCAAAATCAAATTCATCTATCTTTATTATTATTACATCTTTTAAAATCAAAATCATCTATATTCATTATTATTATTACATGTTAACAAATTATTGAAACATATCACATTATAAGAAATTTTTAAAACATACAAACATATTTATTTTATGGCTAAAAAGAAGATTTCTTTTCCAATCAAAAAACCCATCCCTCAAATTCATAATTGAGAATTCATATTTCCCTATCATATTTATCTCTTAATCAAATCATTTTATTATTATTATTTACCTAAGATTTCAGGAATCTATCTGTACTTCATCTCTAACAGTTATTTGGTACATTGCCTACTTTCATTTTAAAGAAAAAAAATTTTAATAAATCAGTTCACCAATAAGACTCTCTTGTCTTATAAAAAAAATCATCAACCTCGTAGAGTGAGAGTATTCCCTTTGGAATCTCTAAAAATTATTATCAAGGATTAGCGTCCATTTTGGAACCCCTAATCAAATATATCATCGCAGCAAAATCGTAGAAAAACTCGTAGAACACCATTGAAAGATCTAGCGTCACATTGGAACCCCTAGTCTATTGTTTATCGTCGAACCTCATCGCAGAACATCATCACTGACCCCCTCAAAAACCTCATTACTCTTACTGATTTATTAAAAAACTACATATTATTATTTATTAACATTTCCAATTACCAAATACTAAATCACAAACCAAACTATTTATTATTTTCCTGAAATCATCCTCCTTACTAAAAGTTTCATTAACATCATCTCGACATCTCCTCAAAAAAAATTTATCTATTATTCACTCTCTTAGAAATCTACATCATCTATTTATTAATATTCATCAAAGTTTCATCAAAACATCTCATCTTATTTAAAATATAATCACCACTGAATTATTTATTATTATCATTTAGCCATTTGTAAATCCTGTATTATTATTATAAGGTGTTTAAAGTTATATCTATGACTTTACCATTGTTCACTTAAGTTCTTCTGCTGAACTTTATCTATATTATTGTTATTATTAAAATCAAATCAAGTATCCTAATTATTAATCATTTATTTATTACTTCTTATTTATCTAATGTATATAAAAAAAATTATCAACCTAACCTGTACGTTTGCTATTATTAACCTAACCTATTCTATCGTTACGTTTTACACTTAAAATTACGTGCATAACCTATAATTGGTTTTAGCATAATTAATGCTCACACACCCAGTCATTCTTCATCATTCAACATCATCCTGGTGTTTTCATTAATCATATCTTATTATATGTCAGATGTAAATTATGTTTATTATTATATAAATCTTATTTTTATTTGGAGTAGTCTTAGCTTCTATCCACTTATCAACTCGGTTTAATTAAAAATTTTATCCAGAAATCATATATCATCTAATCATTACTTAATTTAGAGTTTCTTCTATTTCTATCATTAAAAAGTTTATTTATTATTGAATTTTTATGAGTTAAGTTACAATATAGATATCAAAATTCTAAAATTTACTGATTTTCTAAAGTATATATTTTATAAATCATGTTTCACTTATTTAAATTTGCGTATTTGTTCTTTCCTCAAATACTAATTCTAAGTTTGGCCTAAACGGGTTTTAAGGCTCTAACGTTAAATTATATTATACTTATTTAAGTTTCGTATTTGTTTGTGTACAAATATCAATTTCCAACACTGGTCTAAATGGGTCTTAAGCCTATCTTCAATTCAATTTTTTATTTATTCAAGTTTCATATTTGTTTCTTTACAAATATTAATTTCTAAAACTGGCCTAAACGGGTTTTAAGGCTTATAATCAATATTAATCTTAATTGTGTTTTACATTTAAACATATTACCATTTATTATTATTTTAATTTATTTTAGTTGAAATTTTAAAAATTTGTTTTAATTTTATCCATCAATATCTAATATTTAACCACTTGAACCATTCTCTACCATTTCTATGTCATTCTGATCATACTAATAAACACTTATGTCACTACAGAATTCATCTCCCTTTGGTCAAAATGAGTTTGAATATTCAGTACCTACTTGGTTCAGTAAGAACCCCACAATGACCTTAGGTTAATGAACCCCTGTGACACTGTTTTCCGAAGTTCTTTTTTGGTTCACTTATAATTTTATTTCAACCCATTAATATTAATCACCCCCTCAAAACATCGTACATTTTAAAATTATTTAATTTTATGAATTTGGTAAATATGTCCTTTAGGATGCACCTTCCATTGGGATGGTGAATATTTACTCTAGGTTGCTCCTCCTAATTTAGCCTAAACTGTCCTCGTTTTAGTTAATATAACATTTTATTATCATAATTTAGTCTATTTATCGCAGGTTATATCTTAACTTATTCAGAAATTTATTTAGGAATCTATTTAGATTCTATTCTTTATATAAAAACAACTTTATTCAAATTCACATTAAAATTTATTACATCTGCACATCCAATTATGATTAATTACGTTATCGTCCTGTCTGTTACATTATTATATTATTTTATTTTTAATTTTACTGTCTTCCTGATCAGTATTTCTTTTCTTTTTATGGTTTACACCCAATCTAAACACTTTTTCCGACATTAACTTTTTCTTATGGTTTTGGCCTAGTCTAACTACTTTACTAACTCTAAATTTCATTCTGTATTCCTGCCATAACCTATAACTCCACTTTCTAAAATACTGTTCATAATTTACCCCCTCTATGCTCCTAATTTCTTTAACTATCTCCGTAGAATCAACTAATGTCTTTATATATAGTTCCCCATAACACCCTTGTAGCCTAACTGTACCTCTATCAAAACTTTCTTTTTCAACAATACTCTTATTTAACTGATCCTGTCTTCTAAATTCAACCCTAATCTTTTTAATGAAAACTTCCTCATAACTCATTATCATATAATTACATCGTTTCTTTATCTTAACATCTAACTGTACTTCCACGTTCTCAAAATTATTGTCTCCCAATTTCTTAACCTCAATTACATTGTATTTACTATTTACCTCAACATAGCCTAACTTACTCACATCAATATCTGTTTTCAATGCACTATCTTCTACTAAAACACTAAAATCATTTTCTTTGTTTAACCCTAGTGTAGGCTCAACGTCATAATTACTGTTTTGTTTTGAAATTTTAATTTCTTTAGATAAATTACAATCGGTTTTGTCTATTGCTACATTTTGTTCATTACTAATTTCATTCTTAACGTCTATGTTAAATTTATTACTTACTGTGTCAATTTTCTTAACTAAATTTTCAAAGCCTATTCTTCTCTCAACTATCATTTGTTCACATTTACTATCAAGGTTTTCTAGTCTATCATTTATTTCTACCTTATTTGAGTTTATTTCTTCTTTTAATTGTCTAAAATTAGCCTCACATTTCTCAGATTGATTATTCATATCTACCTTCATTTCTTTAAAATTATTTTCAGATTTTTCAAATTTATTGTCACTATCTAATTTATTTAATTTCATATCGTCTCTTATTTGTTTAAAATTACTTTCAGATTTTTCATTCATACTCGTTAGTAATCCTGCCAGATAATTTAATGATATTACATTTTCTTCTTTGGGCGACTTAACCTGTTCTAAGATATTTGTCTCTGCCATGCTTTCAGACTCAGTAAAGCTAACTCCTAAACCGGATTCGTCTAAGTTATTTTCATCTGTTTCCATCTTAAATTCTATTGATTATAAATTCTCAATTATGATATTTTTATATTCTCCAATTATCTCTTTATGTAAATTTACTTTAATTTTAATTTTAGAAATGTGTATAACCCTGTACCACGCTATAATCCTAACTGCTTTTTCGAAATGATAAGTAGAATCGGGCGCCATTTTGTAAGTGTAGAGAAGTTAACTTATGTATTTATTCAATAACATCAATTACTTTAAAACAAAATTTAGATTATTTATAGTTGTAAGTCTGCGTTCTTACAACTTCATTACTATTTACCTGAAGGGTAGGGTATCAAATTCATTTGTACTAGCAGCTATTCATACAACGTGGTACAGGTTAACACAAATTATCTAGCCAGCCATAATTAAAACAAGAAATCTTCGTTTTATTATGTTATTAAAAAACAAAGACATTGGTATCATCAAGTTAATAACTTAAAGTCTAAATTTCAATCATGAGTGAATACTAATTATTATAACATGTAAAACAGTCCAAATGAAAGTTTTTATATTTTAGTTCAATTTAACACCGATATTTCATAATGATTGTTTTTCTGTTCTTTGCACTTTACTCACGTGAAGCCAGTCCAATTCACTTTACATTCTATAAGCCCTCTCACCTCATCGCAACTATTTCACAATTACTACAAATCCACCATTTTGTTGCTGATTTGAGTCTCTCCAGCCGTCAAGTCAACACGACTGTTCCCCAAGGTGGTTCCAAAAAGACTCTTAGCAACGCTTTCTTCTTGGTTGGAAAGACGCTCTCGCAAGGCATCATGGGATATTCTTCCCTGGCGAAGCTAACGCTCGCTGACTCATGGAAAGTTTTTCCAGGTCTCCTATTTCCTTTATTCATGTTTGTTAATTTTTATCGGCGCGCACATTTCGAAATTTAAACTTTCAATATTATATTGTGACATTGTTTAAGAACACTTTACACTTTCCATTTATATATAATAATTATTCTGAATATTATTACTACATTAATATTACTTGTACTTTATTTAAACTTAATATTTATTATTTATTTTGGTTGGAAGATGTCCCATGCTTACAAAATTAATATTATTAATTACATTATTTTTTTTTAAAGTTGTAAGTTAATCAACAAAGGAAACAATAACACAGTTTTTTAAAAACCTCACTACAGCTATATGACGATTCAAAAAACTCAACATCCTTCTTTAATCACTTCTTTAGTTGTTGGAATGTTATTTCTGTCGTGTGAGGTTTTGTTTTTGAATTTGTTGGTGCTAGATTTGAAGTTTAAGATAAAATACTATATTCTTTCAAATACCAATTAATTCATTGTTTTTTTGTCGTAGCAGTTATTGTATTGGTTTCATAATTAAATTATAATTTAACTCTGAATATTTGTATCTGTCATTTTTATAAGTATAATTTTGAATTTATTAACCATACAAATTTAAAAGATAGTTATAGAAATACAGGCAGGAAAAAGTAAATACTATGATTTGAATAAATAACAACAGGTTTGTTTTCATTTTTATTTATTTAAATTTATCCTGATATACCTTCACCAAAATGCTGAATAATAAAACAAATCTATGATTAAACGTGTAAACATTTTTATCAATAGTTTATACTTTGCTTTCAAACTTTTCTTTCTTAAATTGAGTACAAACAAAATTTTTACACATATCTAATAAAGAAGTGTGAATATTTTATAGTTCAAAAAATATTGTTTAGTTGAACAATAGTATATCAGAATTTAAAACACTATTTAATAAATTAACAAAAAGATATATACAAACTCATTTTTATTAAAACCAAATTGGACATTGTCAGACGAAATAAGGTTAGCACATTTTCAAACAACTGGAACATTTTGGTTTATATTATATATTATAATGCTTTTATCTTCTTAAAAGAGTTTAATATTAAATATTTTATTTTTTATAAATTTATATAACAGAAGATAAAATTAATATTATAGTTTTGGGTATCAATTTAAAGTATTACTAGTTTAAATATCAATATTTATATTTATTTTAATTCAAACTGATTTTTGATATTTCAAACATAATAAAATTCAAACTGTAAGAAACCCCAATGTAGAATAGTTTTGCATGTGATTACGAAGCATGTTAGCATGATATTGCCCTCTCTAGTGGTGCATGGTGATAGTGAAGCAAGAGGCACTTCCTCGGTACCTTCGACTCCGGAAACTCCTCGACCTAGAGGATGGCCCAGTCCTAGACCTGTGATCAGTCCAGCTACCAGTAAGTCAACAAACAAATCATTCATTAAATTTATTACAAACCAGATCAAATTCATTGATGGATACATGAAATTTGAAGTTTTATTTGTTGCTAATGTTATGTAATTTTTAATATTAGTAATGTTCTGTGGTGTATATTTCCTTTTTGCAAATTCTTATTTACTTTCTTTAGCTTTAAATTTTATGTAAGCTATTTAACTGCTTTGTATTGAAAATTATCCGAATTATACAGCACAAATAATAAATTGATAAATTTAAATCAATTGAACTTTACTGCAATTGAAATCAGTAAAACAACTTCATTTTCAAATATTATTGAACAATAAATAATATTTTCAGCAGTCAGTTTAATAATTGTTCGAAACACATAATTAAAGAATTTGAATTATAAACCATCTGTTTGTGTTATGACCATTCAACTATCAAAATGATTTTTTTTTAAATTGTTGGGGAGGTATTAATATCTTTTGTCTCATATTTTCTAGCCTCAATTTCAAATACATGATAAACTATGCATTAATTTTCTCACACAGCCATACCCAAAGCAAAATTAAAGAAAACTATTCATTGCCATCTTTCGAAACAAGAGCATAATCATTTTTTACCAGCCAAATGATGTGAACAATTTGTGTGTTCAAGTAGAAATGTGTGGCCTTGCATTATCGTGAAGCAACAAAACACCATGACTAAAGCATGCTTTGCTGTTTATTTTGGAATGCATGATGCAATTTCTTTGAGGTTTCATAATAAGTTGCAGCATTTAATGTTGTACCCTGTGGCAAGAAATCAACAGACAAAACTCCTATGTTGTCCCCTAAAACCGATGCACATGACCATCCAGATAGAAATTTGTTCTTAAATTTCCGGTTTTTCATTTAACTAGTATGCTCTCTTCCATAAATTGTTGCTTTGCTTTTAGCTTAATGTGAGATACTTTCGTCTCGTCACCTGAAAGACGAGAAAAATATATTTGTGGCTTAAAATATTTTTTTTCTCTAACAGGTGAAAAGTGAGAGCATTGTCAAGTCAATTGTTTTTGTGTTACCCAGTTTGAATTATTGGCATCAATTGTGAGAATAACTTCCGATGATTTAAATGATGTGATACAATTCTGTACATAATAGTTTTTAAAATTTAGAAATTCACAAGAAAATGGTGAAATCTCATACCATCTGTTTTCACAAACTTTTTGTTTGTCTAGTTCATATTGCAATTTTCACTCATTGGATTTTTGTTGTAAACTTCACTAATTTGACGATAAATCTGTTAGTTTCACATTTCTTACATTCAAAAAATAGATAAGACCCTTAGATCACAGTATATATATATATATATATATATATATATATATATATATATATATATATATATATATCTTTTAATTGTCTTCAACATTTTAATTACATAAAAAACGCTTCTTCTGTAATGCCATCTGTATTCAGCTAAAAAATAAAAGTGCTCTCCACATAATAAGCATTAAGATAACCTAAGCAGTCTAGCAGCCACATTTGGAAATACAATTTACTTATGCCACCCATAGTTTTATACGTTTTCTTTATGTTGAGTTAAATTTTGTTGCTTGCAAATTGATACTAATAACATTAATGTTCATTAATTTAAATTTAATCCTCTTGTTGTTTAATGGCAAAAAACCTCTCTGGCATATAAAAAAAGAAGATACTAATCAAATAAAGACACTAATAACAGCAGGGTGAGAAAAGAACAAGAGTTGGCTAAGAGAGACCTGATAGGAAATTTGAAAGAGAGGGATCTAATCCAAGACTACGTGAAAAAAGGCATAGATACAGTTATGATCTATCGGTAATGTAGTAAAGTCCATACTCACTATACAGTCTCCCACCCCTAATTCTATTCAAACTTTGAATTAAAACTAAATTTACTGACGTTATAACATACCAAATCGTTTTAAGCTTTATGTGCTACACTGACATATGAGAACAAAAAAAAAAAAAGTATAATATGTTCAAATATAAATTCCAAAAATTGAATTTCATTCATTCATTCTGAATTTCATTAAAAGTAGAGTTTAGAAGTAACAATTTAATTTAATGATATTTTTTATATTTGATTTTGTTTCCTTGTAAACATCATTATTGCACAATTATTAACATATGATATTCAGCATATTTTAGTAAAATTGTGGTGAATTATTTTGTTTCAGGATTAAAAAATTCTCCTTTCAATCGTGGTTTTCACTAAAAAAAATAATAATTTTTAAATTTTTGGTTGATCAATTGTAAATTTATATAACCATGTTAATTCATTACAGCTCCAGATGGATGGAATGATTAATAGTAGTCATAATTTCTAAAAAAAAAAATGTTATTAAATTTTGGAATGTTTAGAGAAAAATTTGAACTGCAATAAATAATCTCTTATTATTTTGGATAATATCAGTATTTTAATAACTATTTATGTAAAATATGTTTTGAAAATATTTCAATAATTTAAAACAAAACTATCTTTACATGCATGCTATTGCTTATTAAAAATGTCACCTATATAGCAAAAGGATTACACTAATGAAGGTAAATATTGCAAAATTTAGTACCCATACTAAGCATGGAAAGCATGTGCATTGTACTTAGTCCATTTCTAAAAACCTGCATTGTGAAATTGTTTTGTTGTTCTATGCTTGCGTAGTTTTGTTTTCTTGAGTGTTGTGTGTGTGTATGTCAGTGCCGAGACAGAGCGCAAAGGATACATCATCTTTGTCGACACGCAAGAAAGATCGTTCACGATCTAAATCACCTTTCCGCAGTTTCCGTTGGAAGAAATCAGGGTCATCACCTAAAAGTCCAGCAACAACAAGTGCAAGTGATGATGAAGGGAATCTTGAACGAGCTGCAGGTATTGGTTTTGAAAATAATAATTCTCTTATATATGGGGAAAACGGAATGAGTAAATTTGGAGTAGTTGTAGTAGTTTATAACTTACAGTATTTTTGGTATAAATTCTTATGTTTAAATGTTTTTAATAATTTTAATTTTATATTTTAGGTTACATCTCAAGATGTTATTGATTAAAGTTGTATGCGACATTGGTAGTCTAATAGAAGCCCAGAAAACCAAAAGTTTATATGATAACAGTTTTGTTGGTTTAAAAAATATATTATATGGTACTTGTGGAACACTCGAAAATTTTTCTCATATACTATATTATTTTTTTCAGGATAATATAATATATAATTTATTTGAAGGGGACAAAAATCAGCAGCTGATATTTTGAATTGGTTCAATAGCAATTACTTTTTTTTAACCTAATGTTATTTTATTTTTAACAATTGGTGCACAAAAACATTAAATAAATTTAAAATCATATATACAGGGTGGATCGAAGTTAGTGTTAAAACTTTTTTAGTCTAGTTAGTATGTTACTAGTCATGAAAAGGCACATACAGTAGAGTCTAAGTAATTTGATCATTAGTAGTTCGAGGTTCCATTTAATTCATGTTACTGAACCCCCCCCTCTCATACCAGTAAAAAATTAGCTAGAGAGAGAACTTGACACATCATGGCGTAAGTTTGAAATGCATTGCTGGTACTTTTGGCACTGTTTAGTTCATGAGATACCATTTGTTGTTAGTCGGGGTAACTGGTATAGCTGATACTGAAAATATGTCTGGAGAGATTGTACAAGTTATGACTTACATTGAGCGTTTGGCAGTGCTAGACACAGCTTTGCATTATAATGCAAAAACAGAAGCTACACGATTGACACGTAGTGCTTAGAGGATGGTGTGACATCACTGTTAAAACATTATGTTTTAATTTAAAACTAAAGGCAATGGACAATTTAAAAAAAAATTCTTTTAAAATTTTATTTTAGTCTAAACCTAACACTGATCTAGGTTGCGTCCTTACTTCCATATAATGTGAGATGACCTCAGCTCCAATTAGCTCAAATTACAGGGACTCTACTCTATTACAATCGCCTACACCAAACACAGTTAAAACATTTCTTTAGGGTGTTTTATTTAATTTGGTCTTCCCCTAGTAAAACTCCAATTTTAAGGTTTTCTGGGAATCTTTTGAAAAGTTTGAGATCATGATAAGTCGACATTAAATTTCCAACAAAACTATCATTATGTATATTATGATAAAATATAGCTAAATACTAAAAATTATTAATGAAAGTTGGAATTAGTCGTAATTTTTAAAAAGGTAAGGATAGTCTAAAATTAAACTCTCTTGTTACACTTTACTTAGAAGTGTGAAATGTTATAAAAAATATCTCTCTACTAAGCTTTCACTATCCTTGTATTGGTGTAAGATTTTAAAGGAAAATAAATACATCTTTATACTTATATTACAAAGTGGATCAAAGTTAAAAAAAAAAGAAGAAGAAGAATGATGTTAAGTGTCGAGATAATTAGTACGAATAATTGTTTGAGTGAAAGCAAAGACTAACGTAAAAATATTGTATTGTTAAGCGATTGATTATTTTAGGTTAACGGGTTTTGAACACATGAATAATAACACTTACATTATATGGATTTATATCATATCACCAGCAATAAAGCTCCAATAGGTCACATAATAAAAAATAAAAAAAATTTTAACATTTTCCACCTGAGTTTTAGTCACACAGGAAAACATGTACATGTAACAAATATGTTCATGTTGATCACACTGTATTGGTGAACAGATCATGCATCTAATATCAAATATAAAATAACATTAAGTAGAACAATTAATTTGTCTGTCAAATACTACTAAATTCTCATTGTCTTTACAATTTATTTAAATTTTTTGGGGGATGTGGAATAAATAGGATTACATAAACAACAACAAAATGCTAAAGGTTTATTTCATTCAGACTATACAGCTGTGCATTATTCTAGTATTTAACAAGACAGGTGTTTAATTCAAGCATTACTTTTGCATATATTTCCCTGTAGATATGAACAACTTAGTAACAAATATTTTATCAGAATGTCAATAGTCATAGGCATATGGTTTTTCAGGGATCCTGTCGACTAATCTATAAACTGATGTCAAAATTCGA
Organism: Aphrophora alni; assembly: GCA_963513935.1. Classification (NCBI taxonomy): domain Eukaryota; kingdom Metazoa; phylum Arthropoda; class Insecta; order Hemiptera; family Aphrophoridae; genus Aphrophora; species Aphrophora alni. The sequence goes on from OY740775.1 coordinate 795,159, forward strand.
ACTCAGTGCTCTAAAATAAATAAATATAAGTTGTGTAAAACATAAATCATTAATAAATTTTCTAAAATTTTGGCCCTGTCCCTATTTTTTATCTCCCACTTGTAAAGTGATATTGATTCAAATAATAATTTTATGACATATGTGTTACTAGAAGTGGAAAACCTTGCGAACTATCAAAATATATTTATTTTCTCCCCATTTTTCTTACGGAAACGGAAAATAATATTTCAGTGTTGTTAATCATATAAGTAAGTGTATGTAAATTAATAATATAATTATAAACTATAAACTATTTTTATTCTTGAGTTTTTAGTATTATATATATTCTTTTGTTTTTGTTTGAACTTGTAGTTAATCAGGAACAAGTGTAAGTATAACAATAGTAATAATAAAAACCTACACACCTATAAACAAGCAATAAACATAATTTAATACAGTAGCTAATTAATTGAGTTTGGATCAATTTCTTTGAAATTGAATAAGTACTAATTAATTACTATAGATTTCCAATTTTGTAAGTAAATGTTTTTACTTACATAAATAATGATTTTTATTTCATTAAAAACTTAAGGCATTTAAAACTAAATGTTTGTAATTGAAGTTAATTTTACATTCAATGATTTGTCATTTTTGTAACAATGTAGTATAAGATGTTTTAAGTTATCAAAAATATTCTTTTTCATTTAACAATTTTAAAAAGATTGAATACTAAACAATTTCGATATTGAAATTTTTTCTTTCTTTTACTGAATTTTTATTATAGTAATTAGCTTCCCTTTTACAATGAACACAATAACATCTTATATTTTATTTTAAACTTCCAAGATAAGATATTGAGGCAAATTCATCCTTTTACCAACACTATACAAAAATTAATAATACACAAAATGGATACCACCTTTTCTCCTTCATCATTTACATTTATAATTTTAATTTCTTAAATGTTATATTGGATTAATATTTTTGAACATAGAACCCCCAGTACATAGTGAAATGATAACCCTAATATGTTTTATTGGTACCTTAGGGGCTACAATTGAATAATAAATAAATTCTTCCTTTTTCTTATACTCTCAAATTTTGACCAACTATTATAAAATTGTATAGTAGTCTATACAGTTTTCAAAAAGTGCACCAAATATTACATACATGATCTAGTAGTTGATCAGAATTAGAAAAGGGTATAGGACCATCACAAAGTAACTTCATGCTCAATGTATATAAAACACAATTAATCTTAAGTTTTTCAACTCTTTTGGACACAGAAAAACTTATGATATTTTTGTTAAACACTTTTATAACAATCTTTTGAGAACAGTTTTTGTGTGCCTGTACCTCACAGGTGTCTCCTTATCTGTTATTTCTAGTTTTTATGCATAATTTAACTATATTAGTATGTGGTATGTGGTGAGTTATTATAACGGTTAAAAAAGAAATTGAAATGTTTATGTGAATAGTTATTGTTAAGTAAATCCAATCAAACAAATATTTTTAACTTGTTATATATGATCTACTCTTTTAAATTTAATTATTGTTTATTATTACTTTTAATGTTACTTATAGAATATATTGTTTAAATCTGGATTATATTAAGTATTTAAAAAATTTATTCTTTATGTTGCTTGAATTTATAAATTTATAAAACCTGTTTAAATCAATGTTATTTATTACGTTTCAGAACGGCCAAGCCCATCAGGTGATGATGGCCATTTAGAAGGTATTTTAGTTCGCAAACATGAATGGGAATCAACAACTAA